>JADRCD010230100.1:0-14264 GCA_019843815.1 Montemys delectorum
TTTTTTTTTTTTTTTGAATGAGACTGAATCAAGAGAAACTTAAGACTTGATGTCATGGCAACATGGATACTTACCATGCAGAAATCTTGCCCTAGCTATGGAGGTTTGGCCCTGCTCATATTGACACTGAACTGAGAGCCTTCACCAACAACTGCTTCCTTTCTTGGTTATCAAGCTTTTGAAAGTATCTTTGTGGATTTTCAAACGTCAGGGTAAGTGATCCCACTCATAGTGGTGAATAAGTTAGTGTTAGTTATGAATTTGGGGGACATGTGGGAGAGATACTCACACTACTTGTGCTTTCAAGCAGTCCGTTGACTATGACTTTTGACTTTCTTGAGTCCCTTCAGCATCTTTTCTCAACAGGAAGATCACCTACAAGCCTCATGCTTAGCACATACCTCCTGTCATACATGCATAGTTCTTCCCAAAATGCAGATGCATTTTTGGAGCACACAGATCATAATACATTAGCATACATTGCCTTCTGAAACCTTAACAACAGTTATAATCTTTTCCCCTTAAAAGGAACCAAGCATCATTAGTCAGACCTTCAACTGTAGCACCAAAGCCCGTGATTTTTCTTTGAATCCTCTGCCTTACTGATAACAGGCATCTAACCTTGTCAGAAGTTGTTGTCAAGGGATTTAGGCTTCGAAGTCTTTATCTTTGCAGTCAGTCCTTGCCCAGTTATGAATTGAGTTGAGTAACCTGAGGCCAGTCCTTAATCTCAAGGGGTCTGGAGTCAGACTGTAAACATCAAAGTTGTGATAACATGGGAAGGGGAAAATACATAGAAAATTCTTATCTAAGGAGACGCCAAACTCATGCTGAGTGATCCTTCCAGCTCAGAAACCCAGATATGAAGGCGAAACAGCTTCCACCACCTCCCCTCAGGTATCTACTACTAATCTGATAATTCTGCTGTTAGAAAAACACATTAGGTTTAGAATTATGTTGGTGGGGTTTGAGGGTTATGCCAGGCAGCTGCTAACTATACACTATTAAGCTGCCTTAATATTTATTAAGCATTGTCAAGTGCACCTGGAAGTCAGAACCCCATGTTCCAGGGGTTAAAGATTATATCAAGCTTTAAAATAATTAGAAAGAATATGTTCTTGTAGCAGGCTTTACTTTCATTAACCCCAAAATGAAAATGTATAAAACAAAACAAAACAAAACAAGAGGGCTTCATTTAGCTATCATTGTCTCTATCTGCATGCTTTACAAATACTGTAGCAGAATGGAAATAAGTAATAAGATGAAAAAATGTATCCTGACTAATCATTTTATACTCATTCTTCCATTTTTTTCTTGACTAACATCCGTCAAAGTGGTAACCATTCTGTTATAATCAATATTTTTTACAAGCAATTTGATTTTATCCATAGTAACAATCTCGATGTTTTTATCTAGAAAACAAAGTATAGTAAATGTAATAAGTCAAAGATGCTTTCATTTTCTTTCAAAAGGTTACATTTTTCTATTTTCAAAATAGTGGGAACAATTCAGGTTATTAACAATGAGCCTCGGCCTTTGAAGTGATAACTTAAGTAAACACTTTAACTTAAATTACAATTTGAAATTTTTTATCTCTTTTTACCAAGTCTCTAGCTTTCAGTTATTTAATTAAGACAGCAAGAATCAGTAGGTAGAATGCTGTGGGGACCCAGGAGTGGTATGAGTTGCTTAATTTTGCAGATGGATCTTCAGGGACAACATTGCAAACTGCATTGATTCCTAACTATCAAGGAACAAGGAACTGCAAGAGTGACACACTCCAGGGAAAGGATGCTTTGTTAAGCTAAAAACCTATTGCTTTTGTGCTATTTAAGAGGGTTTGATGAGTTCCCAGATTTGTCTTTTCTTTACCTGAGCAGTTTCATAGCTCAACTCCATCCCTTCCTCCAAGGCTTCCCCTGTCTCTAATACATCAAGCAGACACCCTCAGCACAGGTTTGGGATGTTAGGGAAGGGTCTTCTTTATTTTCATTAATTAATTTGTTTATTAACTTCACATGGCAATTGCAGACTCCCTCACTCCCAGTCCCACCCTCACATCCCTTCTGCTCAGAGAGGATCCTCTCTGTACCGACCCATCCTGGCACATCATGGCTCATCAGGACTAAGTGCAACCTTTCCCATTGAGGCCAGACAAGGCAGCCCAGCTGAGGGAGAGGGATCAGGCAACAGAGTCAGAGTCACAGATAGCCTTACCTCAGTTGTTCAGAGACCCAATTTTTTAATCAAGACAGCAAGAATCAGTAGGTGGAATGCTGTGGGGATCCACAAGCTGTATGAGTTGCTTCATTTTGCAGATTGATCTTCAGGGATCACATAGCAAACTGCATTGATTCTTTTTATTTGTATCATATGTTTTATTAAATATTTTCTTTATTTACATTTCAAGTGTTATCCCCTTTCCTGGTTTCTCTTCAAAACCCCTATCCCATCTGCCTTCCCCCTGCTTCTATGAGGATATTCCCCTACCAATCCACACACTTCTGCTTCTCCGGCCTGACATTCCCCTATACTGGGGCATCAAGCCTTCAAAGGACCAAGGGTCTCTCCTCTAATTGATGTCTGACAAGGCCATCCTCTGCTACATATGTGACTAGAGCCATGGGTCCCTCCTTGTGTACTCTTTAGTTGGTAGTTTAGTGCCTGGGAGCTCAGAGAGGGTTTGGTTGGTTGATATTGTTGTACTTTCTATGGGGCTGCAAACCCCTTCAGCTCCTTCACACTTTCTCTAACTCCTTCACTGGGGACCATGTGCTCAGTCCAATGGTTGGCTAGGAGCATCCATATCTGTATTTGTCAGGTTCTGGCAGAGCCTCTCAGGAAACAACTATATCAGGCTCCTGTCAGCAAGCACTTCTTGGCATCCACAATGGTGTCTGGGTTTGGTAACTGTATATAAGATGGATTCCCCAGGTGGGACAGTCTCTGGATGGCCTTTCCTTCAGTCTCTGCTCCACACTTTGTCTCTGTATCTCCTCCTGTGGGTGTTTTGTTCACCCTTCTAAAAAGAATGGGAGTATCCACACTTTGGTCTTCCTTCTTGAGGTTCATGTGGTCTATAAATAGGGAGAAGGAGGAATACTCCTTCATTGCTGGTGGGATTGCAAGCTGGTACAACCACTCTGAAAATTAGTCTGGCATTTCCTCAGAAAATTGGACAAGTAGTACCTGAGGACCCAGCTATACCACTCCTGGGCATATACCCAGAAGATGCTCTAGCATATAACAAGGACACATGCTCACTGTGTTCATAGCAGCCTTATTTATAATAGCCAGAAGCTGTAAAGAACCCAGAAAATGTGGTTCATTTACGCAATGGAGTACTACCCAGCTATTAAAAACAATGACTTAATGACAGTCTTAGGTGAATGGATGGAACTAGGAGGTATCATCCTGAGTGAGGTAACCCAGCCACAAAAAGAACACACATGGTATGCACTCCCTGATAAGCGGTTATTAGCCCAAAAGCTCGGGATACCTAAGACACAATTCATAGACCACATGAAGCACTGATTCTTAACTAGCAGGGGAAAAGGAACTGGAAGGAAAATGTACATCTGGTCCATGTGTGTATGGAGCCTAGGTCCAGTCCATGTATACATGCTCTTTGATTGATTGTTCAGTCTTTGTGAGCTCCCATGGGCCCAGGTTAGTTGGCACTGTAGATCTTATAGTATCCTTGACCCACCCCCATCTCCCTCAATCCTTCTCCCTACTTGGCTTTCCATCAGTTTTCATTAGTTTCTGGATGAAGCCTCTCAGATGGCAGTTGTGCTAGGCTCCTGTCCATAAGCATAGCAGAGTATCATTTTTTTTTTGTTTGAGACAGGGTTTCTCTGAGTACCCCTGGCTGTCCTGGAACTCACTCTGTAGACCAGGCTGGCCTCGAACTCAGAAATCCACCTGCCTCTGCCTCCCAAGTGCTGGGATTAAAGGCATGTGCCACCACCACCCAAGCAGAGTATCATTAATAGTGTCAGGGCTTGGCTCTCTCTCCCATGGAGTGAGTCTCAAGTTGAGCTTGTCTTTAGTTGGCCATCTCCTCAATCTCTGCTCCATCTTTATTCCTGCACTTCTTGTAGACAGGGCAAACTTCGGGTTAAAGGTTTTGTGGGTGGGATGGTGTTCCCCTTTCTTCACTGGAAACCCTGTCTGGCTAAAGGAAATGGCCACTTAAAGCTCCATATCCCCTGCTGCTATGAGTCTAAGCTAGGGTCACCCAAGACCCTCTCTGGAGCCTACCCTGTCTCAGCTCTTTGGCTTGTCCCAGAGATGCCCCCACCCCAGCTGATTGCTTTCTCCAAGAGCTGTCACCTCCTCTCAATCCCCATACCTGATCTCCACCCCTGATCCCTCCTCACTCACTCTCCAACCTTGTTCTCTCTATCTACTTCCAAGGTCAGCATTCTCCATTTCTTAGCTTTCCTGGGTTTGTGGATTGTGGCACAATTATTCTGTACTTCATGGCTAATATCCACTTATATGTGAGTGTATACATAACAAGTGTGTCTTTCTCTGTCTGGGTTACCTTACCCAGCATGATATTTTTTAATCCCATCCATTTGATAGCAAATTTCATGATGTCCTTGTTTTCATAGCTAAGTAATATTCTATTGTGTAAATGAACCACAATTTCTTTATTCATTCTTCTCTTGAGGGACATCTAGGTTATTTCTAGGTTTTGGCAATTACAAATAAAGCTGTTATGAACATAGTTGAGCAAGAATCCCCATAGTATTGTTTAGCAAATTTTGTGTATATGCCCAGAGGTGGCATATCTTGGTCTTGAGATAGAACTATTCCCAATTTTCTGAGAAATTATGAGATTAAATTCCAAAGTAGTGTACAAGGTTTTACTCCCACCAACAATGGAGGAATGTTCCCCTTGCTTCACATCTTCATCAGAATGTGATGTCACTTTATTTTTTTTTTAAATCTTAACCGTTCTGACAGGCCTTTAAAAAATGTATGACAAGAGTGTTGGAGGCCTCTTTCTTTGGCTTAAACAGAGCTGTTAGGCATAGATGGGGCAGATATTTAGCACATGGTTTGTGGTGTCTTGTCTTTTTGTTTCACTTTCTTGTATGCATTTTTTCTGGGCAGGTTTCTGTAAGGCAAGGAACAAAAAGCAGAGTCCCCTCTTGGATGAACACAGGTAATGCTGGGTAAATAATCTAGGCAAATTGTTTGCCTATGGATTTATTCTTTCTCTTGAGGATTGAAAAATAATTACCTTTTTCTTTCTTCTTTCTCCTTTGAGACAGGGTCTCACTGTCCTGGAACTCCCTATGGCATCCAGGCTAGACTTCATCTCAAGGAGATCTGCCTCCCTCTGCCTTCTGAGTGCAGGGACTAAAGGGCTGCACTGTCATTGCCCACCTAGAAAAAATCCCCCTAGATCTACCTACAGTGTTCTTAAGAGAGGAAGGCAATTGGCCTTCTAGAGTATGCTGATACTTTTCATAGAAGCTTGGTATTGAAGGATCAGATATTTGCAAAACTAGACTTCATTGTTCTATTGGATGGCTAGATTGTTATTACTACATATTAAGTGTCACACTGGTAGGAATTGCTATGAAGATGAACAATCACACACAAAATCTGAAAATGTTTTTCCATTTCTTTTATTTCTATCCTAAAGCAAAACAAACATTCAAATTTGTTTTTGGTAGATAAGTACATAACAATACATTCAATATTAAAAGTCAAAAATCCATTGTGAACCTCCACATCTTCCATTCCAAGTAGTTGCTCAAACTGTATAGGGGTCCACTGAAGTGTGTAGTCTTTGGGTCTTGTTAGTGCTGGCAGGTGATAGTTTATTTGCCACTTCTCTTTAATAGTAAAGTTTAAATATTTTCACCAGTAGATATGCATTTGAAATAGAGATGGAGTCATGTAAATGAATTACTACTTTTCTGCACACCAAGACACTATGGTCAGTTCTGCCTTATAATGAAACAGATCAGTCATGGAAGCCTTACCATATTATTTCTTGAAAGTACTTATTTTCTTCCCAGTAGTACTGAGAAGATTGTGAGGATCTACTTAGTACCAGGGTTTGAGCTAAAGTTTTATATATAAAACATTTACTTGTACTACCTAAGTTTTATTGGTTTGATCTCTGTTAAAGTAAGGGAGCAGAAAACATATCTATCTTCACAAGATCATATATAGATAGTGCATGAAGGATTAGTCTAAATTATAATCTCACGTTCTAAATTATCACTCTTTTGCCACACAGAGGGTTGAAGATACTCACAAAGGTCTATGGACAGGCTGACTGGGCACAGTCTCCTCAGCTTGGATTAGGGGTGCTGATAGCTTGGAATCAGGGATAGTATATACAACTGGAATCACAAACACTATATACTGTTGAATTTAGAAGAAAGCAAGAGAGAGAGAGAGAGAGAGAGAGAGAGAGAGAGAGAGAGAAAAGAAAAGAAAAAAAAAAAAAAAGAAAGAAAGAAGGAAAGAAAAAAGCAAAGAAAGAAAGAAACAAAGAAAGAAACAAAGAAAGAAACAAAGAAAGAAACAAAGAAAGAAACAAAGAAAGACATAGTCTTTGACCTAGAATTCTAAGTTGGGAGTACCTTGGCTTGCTTTGCACTATGCTAGTGGCTGGAGTATAGAGTGCTGATTCCATGAGATCTCATTCAGGAGATTCTGTAACTTTGATGCAAGAGAAAGATCAGTGTGCTGTTTGGGCCCATCTGTATAATCAAAGCTGTGCAGCCTAGATGGATTTCTGCTAATTGGTTTAACGGAAACATACAGCTGGAATGGGATACAGTGGAGACATCTGCCATTGTGAGGATAGAACAGCCGTGGTCATGCTCCTGGCTGCCTGCTAAACAAATGCCCTACTTTGTAAAGAGCCACAGAGTAGTGATCCAAGAATAGCTAAGCTGCTTAACATTTTCAGACAGCCACAGTAATGTATCAGCTGTCAACACACCACACACACATTAGTGGGGACTGTGACAGCATTGCTGACACACTATTGATTCATGGCACAGGCTGTTTATCTGTGACAAGAAAACATCAGCTGATATTGACAAATCATCTGGAGATACTCACCTTCTTGTGCTCTATCAAGTGGAGTGAAATATACAGTAAACTGACTGCTTGGAGTCAAGATAGATCTATGAGAAAAGAATGTCTACAGGATAGTAGTCATTCTCCATAAACACAGGGTCTAGCTACTGATAAAGGGGTAATTTTCTTCTTCTCAGGCCAAAGACCGAAAACCAGTTATGTCAATAGTAGGAAAAGCCAGTGGGGGGATTTACAGTTGGGCTTGATTACATCATTTTGTCTTGCTCACAGTGCGATATAGATGTAGATATAGATGTAGATATATATACACACACATGTATATACATATATATATACACACACATATATATAAAGCATATATATATAAAGCATATATACACACATATAAAGTGTATGTTTAAAGCCACAATAAGGCTTTTATTTAACTAATATTTTACAAGCATATTATAGGACTTCCTCTTTGGTTGTTTGGTTTTGAGACAGGGTCTCATGTAGCCTAGGTTGGCATTAAACTTTCTATCTGTAGCTAAGGGTGATTTTGAACTTGGTACATTTCCTGTCTCCACCTCTCCATTGCTAAGATTATGTAGCAATGCCAACATGGCTGGATATGGTGCTGGGAAGTAAACCCAGGGCTTTGTACATACTAGAAAGGAACTCTAGCTACTGAGCTACATATCCACCCTCTCACCAGTTCCTACATTTAACCCATGGGATAAAGTTATAGAACATATTTTGTAGATGGGAAAATGGAAGCATTTGCTAATCAAAGAAACTAACTTGACTTTCCTTCCTCATGACTTAACCTCCCAGTAAGGGTTAGAGTTGGGATACAAATACTGGAATTCTTCATCTAAAAGTCTCTCCCATTATATGTGCCTCCCATGCATGACCTGAATGAGCTTTCCCTCAGCATCACATGGTTCTTGTTCAGTTGTTAGCAGTCACAGAAACCACAGATGATCTGGTTACTATGAGAATTCTTACCCTGTAGTCCACAGAGCTATCTGGATGTCTAGTTGGTAGAATCCCAAGGACTCAGTGCCCAGTTTTTCTTGCTAAGGCCTCAGGGAAATGAAGATCAACCAAACTGATAGTTTTAAATGATGATGGGGAGGGAGGGGAGGAGGGAAAGGAAGCTTTGCCACTAAAGCAAAGACTTAAAAGTGATAAGTTCTATTAAAAAGCTTTCTCATGAGTTAGTAATACAAATCAAGGAACTGATACCTCCTTATGTGATTTAGTCCCCTGTTAAGGATGGATTGAACTTACACACTTGCCAATTTACTAAAAATAACTGCAAGTGTCATTACACGACTGTCCATAGAGTCCAATTTCAATCTGCCCCATCTCTGTGTTTATAGCCACTGTCTTCTTGGATACTGCAGGGAGTGCTTGCTCTCTTCAATAGGTCTAACAGAAGCAGGAACATAATTTTGGTGAATTATAGGAATTCTTTTCTCTAACTCGTCTCAATGTCTCAATCTCCCAGTGGGTTTAGTTGCTTGCTGTTATTCTGTATAGAATGTTTTTTTCTTTCCTGCAAATTGATTCTTTTTTTTTTCTTTCCCCTCAGTGCTGAGAAGCCTATGAACATTTTAGGTCCTGTCTGTCTGTACAGTGTGATCATTTTTTGGATGAGAATGTATCACCTCACAATAAGGTCTTCCTGTGATTTCACAGATAAAATTTTTTTTAAAAAAGATACAAGATGAAGGACAAGCTGGTTCCACATTACCAAGGAATGTGCTTTAATTGAATTGAGAATGAGTGTGTTAGAAAATAAAGTAACTGAAGTGACCCAAGAGCCATCCCTCAATATGACTCAGAAAGATTCTTATTTCCAGTGGCTTTGACATCTACCTGATTTTTGGTATGGCAGTCATCAAGTGATGTGTTGTCATTTTGCGATCAAATTTCGACTTCCAGAAATAACGACTTTGTGACCTAAAGTTGACATTTAGTCCATGTTTTCCCAGGACTTATAAGATATGCAGTATAATGCTTGGTAGTTCTTGCAATATGACTTTTTCTTAACATAGAACATGTGTGTGGGTGAACACAACAAAGGGATGCTGTTATTCATACATGGATAGATAGTGAATGGATGGTGCATCGAGGAACTCCACGAAACCTTACCGTTTCTTTAAAGGAGGTGCTAAATCAGTAAACATTACTATATCAAAATGGTGATGTATATATAGACAAAACCCATATGGGTTCAATATTTCAGGAATTCAACCTGAAATGCAAGGTTGCACAATGAAACTACAAATTATAGCAATGAATAATGTATTAGTCTCCTAAACAAACTCTTTCTTCTATACATTGATTTTGGTCATGGTACCTGTCACAGCAACAGAAGAGTAACTAATGCAAATGCCATTCACTTTGTAATAGTCAAAAATTTATTCTGCATTTGACAATATAGACAGGGCCTTACACTCAAGAATCTCATAGTTCACTAAGCTGGATGCAGTGAATTTTATATATTAAAGACTTCTGCATCATTAGCTCTATAGTCATACATAATGCTTCAACAATGTCCATTTATTTTTATTTCATCACTGGTATATATATATATATATATATATATATATATATATATATATATATATATATATCCCTTCTGCCACACTTTTGTAGATACAGACTCAGCTAAGTTATTTTTAAAAATCCCACATCAGATATTTACATGTGGAAAAATACTGCTAGGACATCTCAGTGAAATGGTTTTCATTTTCTCCACATTTTATTTTATAATAGTTTCCTCCTAAATCTTTATGAGAATTTTATTATCTGGCCAAGAGAATATTTGCATAATTATTAGCATATAGTCTAGTAGAATAGTCTGCATTATTTTCACTGGTGCAGCTAATGTAAACAGAATGGTTAACCGAAGTGGAATGTATTAGAGGATTAAGGGAGAGGGTTTTGAAAAGCAGAGAATGTAGGATGTTGTTTGCACAGATCATCTTCCAGTGTGTTTATTATTGTAGAGCTCCTTGTCTGAGTACCCTCATTTAGGAGGTTCTCATGCTAAAGATTATCTTTCCAACATTGAATGCTGGAGTTATAAATAGAGCATATCATATTAGCCAAACATGTAATAGCTTGGTTTTCAAATAAAATAACCTAACTGATAGTTCAGTCTTTTATGAACAAAGCTAGGAAGGATCTTTCTAGATAAAACCAGAAGAATAGAAAGAATGTTGCATTATTGTCTAAGAGAGTAGATCTGAGGCAAGACTTTTGTGTTCTCACAGATTTTAAACTTCTTTGAGGGTTTTGTACGTGTGTGTGTGTGTGTGTGTGTGTGTGTGTGTGTGTGTGTGTGTTTATAAAGTAGAGAAAATTACAGTAGTAATGTTTGTCTTCCAGGTGATTACATCCTGGTTAGGAGAATGGTATGGAAATATTAGAGCAAGGTTTTGAGTCAACTTTGTATCTTAATTTTTTATTAGTTTTTTTTAATTGAACTATATAGAAACCTACATTAAAATACTTCATTTAGTGATTAGCAAATGGCCACAACCTTCAGTAATTGTAAATATAAATGAGTTTTGAACACAAAAGTTCTAATTATGAACATAGATGTCTCTTAGATCCCAGAACACTAAAATTCCCATTAACTGCTCTGGTCAAGGTCCCTTACCTGGATTTTATGTTGTGTGTGCAAGAATCCATTTTCACTAATTGTCCATTGGATTATTCTGACTCTGCCTACCTGCCCAGAGCTATTCAACAAGAGAAGGCAATCCCTAGGAGGATGAACAAGGGTCCAATAAGCTCTTAAATAAAAATATTTCCTGATACAAATACTTACTGAAATCTATATTGTACCTTATCTATAATGTTTTCATTTATAGAGTGTCTGTGTGTGTGTGTGTGTGTGTGTGTGTGTGTGTGTGTGCATGTCCACAGCAACATCTTAGCTCTAGTATTACATAATTCTATATTCTGTATGTAGCTAATTGGAACACAGATCGCTGTGTATTCAACAGTAGGAAGATACAGAGAGCAAAAAGTCTAAATAATTATGAGAGAAAGATTGGTGAATCATGGATGATTCCTTGTGGGGTGTGGCGATGAGTTGTGCAGTATGGGGTGGGTGGCACCTGTGAGAATCTAGGGAGCCACAGCTATTAGAGTAGAAATAGGATCATGCACATGCATATCTTTGGAACACTGCTGGATTTTTGTTGGTATAGGTTTAATAGAATTTCAGTGAAGTATCTAGATGTAAGTCTGGAGCTGCCATTGGACTCCAGTCAGCAGTAATGCTTGGGCTCAGATTAAACAAAGGGAAAGGGTAAAGTTTTTTGCATCTCTTTCAATATAAAGATGCTGGAAGTAAAGTGGCTGATGTTCCTTGTCCCCTAAGTTATATCTAATATCTTCTGTAATTAACTCTAGCTGTAACCAGGCAGATAAATAAAGTCTCAGAAATGTAGTCCCATGGTGGCTGGCTTGAGACAGTGTGAGACAACAGTTTTTGTGACCTTAGGGAAGTTTCTTGAACTTGAAAAATAAAAATAAATAAGACACTAATAGCATTTTATGCATGCTAAATTTCCAATAATATTTTTATTCGCACAACTATGTTCACTTGTCAGTGGCTGCATTTGCCTCCTATGACTGCTTCATCAATTTATGTTTATCTTGCCCTTGAGATATTTTTGAGGTTGTGTCAACCTTAATTAAGGAAACATTCAGAGACAATATATTCTGCTTTCTAAGGCTGTTTTAGAGAGAGCTGACCCACATGTTCAGAAGGGGATTGTTCCCATCGAAATGATAATTGTGTGTTCTACAATCTAATGGTCTCTAGAGGATGAAACATGTTGATTAACCTGCAGCTATAGATACCTGGAAACAATCACATTCTAGTCACTGTATTCATGTACCTTGGAAAAAAACCAGTGGTTGTTTGAATGGTGTGATCAGCTCAGTGCCTCCTGGAGTCTCTGTGTACAAGATGACTGTTTTTCTCTCTGAGGTATTTTTATGCCGTTAATAGTGCCTCCCTAGACATGTTAACTAAAAAGAGAGTTTGTAACTGCTCTTGATTTATTTATTTATTTTATTTTATTTATTTATTTTTCTGTAGATAGAGCAGAAGACTGAGCTCTTTAGGAGTGGATTTAGCTTACGTTTATTACAGATAGTCCTGCTTTGACAGTTGGCTTTACATTCCCCAAGAATACAAACCTATTGTTACACTTAGCCTCTCCACAAGTCAGAACAGGCCAGTAGGGGCTGGCTTTTTATTTCTTAAATCAGCTGACGCAATGCTCTCTGTAGTGATCTGAGGAACGACAAGCTATCTAAGGAACTTATAGCAGGATTTTTCTGAATGGGCAGAAAAGTTGTGCTGTTCAAAATTAATTTCTCAGTGCAGAAATTGAGAAACTGAACTCAGAGGAGCCAATATTTGCAGTGATGTGAAAGCATGGTGGTATCAGGGGTTCTGTGTGGACTTTTGGCTCTTTGGTTTGTCAGGAATGGAGCAGTGTATAAGTGAATCAAGAGTCAGGGCATTTCTGAAACTGGTATTTTGTACATTCCTTCCATTCCTAATTTTTAAATTATGTATCACAGCCAGAACAGAGAGGTGCAGGGGAATATTCCCTTCTGGCTTCATTAGTGGCTCATCTCTTTGAAATCTTTCTATCTATCATATCTTCCAAATTCCAGACATGTCACTACTTATCCAACATAAATTTGTGTAACTCAAACTTGGTATTAAACACACATTCACACACACACACACACACACACACACACACACACACATACAGGTTATACTTTTGTATAATTTCTAAATCTTGTACCTTTATATTAACTTATGTAGCTATGGACTGTATATATGAAAAAACAATGTAAAGGAAGGAAATTTTATTTTGGTACAGTTTCAGAGATTTCAGTACTTTGTCACTTGACCACATGTGCTTGGGGAGCATCAGAGCAGTGGGGTCAGATAGCAGAGGGTTTTTTCTTTCTTTTTTCATCTATCTATCTATCTATCTATCTATCTATCTATCTATCTATCTATCTATCTATCTATCTATCATCCATCCACTTTACATCCTGATCTCAGCCCATATTTTCCCACTGCACCCTCCCACAGCATCTCCATGTCCCTTCCCTCCTCTTCTGAGAGGGAAAGCACCTCCATGTACCAACCTAACCTGCACATCAAGTCACTGCTGGACTAGGCACATCCTCTCCAGCTGAGGCCAGACAAGGCAGCTCATTTATGGGAACAGGATCCACACACAGGCTACAGAGTCAGGAGCAGTCTGAACTCCAGTTGTTGGGAAACTTGCATGAAGACCTAACTGCACATCTGCTACATATGTGTGTAGGGCCTAGGTCCAGACATGTATGCTCACTGGTGGGCAGTTCAGAAAATTGGAACCTCCAGGCTAATTGACTCTGTTCATCTTGTAGAATTCCTATCCTCTCTAGGTCCCTCAATCCATTGCCCAACTATTTCATAAGTCTTCCAACCTCCTTTTAATGTTTGGCTGTGAGTCTTTTCATCTGCTTTTGTCAGCTGTTGGTTGGAGCTCTCAGAGAACAGTTGTGTGAGGCTCCTTGTCCGCAAGCATAACAGAGTATCATTAATAGTGTAAGGACTGGTTCTTGCCCATGAAATGGGTCTCAAGTAAAGCTGGTCATTGGTTGGCCATTCCCTCAGTCCCTGCTCCATCTTTGTCCCTGTACTTCTTGTAGGTGGAACCAATTTTGGGTCAATGATTTTGTATGTGGATTTGTGTCATTATCCCTCTAGTGGGAGTCCTGTGGGGCTCCAGAAGATGACCACTTCAGGATCCACGTCTCACACTATTAGAAATCTCAGCTAGAGTCATCAGCAGAGGACTTTTCAAGTCATGACTGATAGGAATCCAGGGCAACTATGACTTGGGGACAGATAGAACATTTAGAGATATATCCTCAGTAACACTCTTCTCCATCTAGGCTACCTCCTAAGTGTTTGGATTAGAGATATGCACCACAATGTCTGGCTCTCTATTCTTTACTAATTGTACTGCTTGAAATGTTACCTAGAGGAGTAAGACGTGAGAGGAACATAAAGGGAATTCAAATACAAAGGAAAGAAATCAAAGATTTAGATGATATGTATATATATATATATATATATATATATATATATATAT
>JADRCD010230101.1:3879-29067 GCA_019843815.1 Montemys delectorum
AAAAAGAAAGAAAGAAACTTCTAAGCATAGAAGCTGCTGTCTAGGTGGCTTGGCCAAACAGATCTGGTCTTAAGCAGGCCCTGTGAAAACAGTGTGGAGGGAGGTAGCCGCTGCTTCTGGACTAGCTTTGAGAGAGTGTGAGAAACATGAATTCCACAAACCACTGAGACCCAGAGATCCTGAATTTGAATTTCACAGAGTCTGTTGATAATTCATTGTGCTTGATTGTTCTGATTCCCAGTCTAAGAGGTGCTTGCTTCCAGGCTCACTTACTTCTGCGGTGGGTTCTCACAGAGAGGCTCCAAGCACTTCTGGCTGAAGAATTTGGACATTGCTCATTTAGTGGGATTTATGGCCAAAGGGCAGAATCCCAGGCCGAATCACTTAGAAAATGTCTCCAAAGCCAGTTTGCTGAGGCTGGTCTTCTTTTCAGTTATATTTGCAGACATTTGCTTCCTGCCCCAGAACAAATTCAAGTAAGGAATGAAACAAAACAAAGCAGTGTAACTGTGGCCGCACTAGTTCCTTATCTGAATGGTCCAAATGGTCCAGGGGAAAACTGATACTTAAGTGACTGATTTCTCTTCCTACCCACCGGATTATGATTCATTGGGAAAATGTTCCTTGCAGAGTTTTAGAGCCCTTTCAAGCACGGACTCTGCTGAAGACGCCTCTGGGGCCTCAGCCAAGTCTTGAAATGATATGGGATGAACCGAAAAGCTTTCGTTTTTGAAGCCTGGGACTTGAACCCCACCCAGGCTAAGCAGAGCCTCTGCTGACTACCCTGAGAAGTCACTCTGGACCTTGGACCTCCCATACAGTTGGGACGTGTTTCCTTTGTCTTACTCAAAGGGGTTTTTTTTTTCCTTGACAAAACATTGTGGTTTTTACAGAAAAACTTGGCCAAATTATCAGAGTCTTCTACCATTTAGGCTAACCATGCTAGATACAATATGTTCAGCATGATTTTATTTTGCATTTGTTTTTTCGTTTGCAATACTGGAGCTCAGACTGTGGCAAGTTCTCTACCACTAGCTACATCCCAGCCCACTGGACATGAGATGCATTTCCTTGCCTGAGAAATACCTGGGACAATGTACCTTATCAAGCCACTGCTAGACTCCTAGACTCCAGTAGCGTGTATCTTGTCTGCAGTAGAATAGGTGCAAGCTCCTACACTGCCCCAACACCCATCTGCCCTGGTGGCATGACTCTATTCACACTGTAAGCTGAATACTATTCCAACCGAGGTCCCCAGGACTCTGATTTTTCTGCAAGCAAGCCATCTAATGCCTTAGCCATTGTCTCAGCCCAGGAGGAAAGGCTGGGGAGGAATAATCTACCCAGTAAAGAATGTAAGATTGCAGGGAAGGCCTTATGGTCAGGTCTGATCTCCCCTCATCTTTATAGATGCATGGCATGGAAGGTTCTAGAAAGAATCAACGATTGGGCTGAAGAGATGGCTCAGTGTACAGGAGCATGAAGACCTGAGTTCAGATCCTCCATACCTATGTAAAAACATGGAGAATGACCCCATGTATCTACAACCCCAGCAGTGACTGTGTAATATGGTGGGTCAGGAAGATCAATGGGCCTTGTTGGACACTAAGATGACTCCAGGCTCAGGAAGAGACCTTGTCTCCAAGGGACAAGGTACAGAGTCATAGAGAACACTTGACTTTTTCTTCTAGCCTCTGTGTTGGTGTGTGCTAGCCTCTGTGTTGGTGTGTGCGAAGCCACAAACACACAGACACATACACACACACGAGACACAGATGTACACATACAGACACACACACAGAGACATGAACACAAACATTCACACACACACATTTCAGGGCTGACAGAAGGAAGACAGGAATGCAAGCTTGTTTTCTGAAGGAGTGACAGTGGGCTGCATTGGAGCCCTCATCCACTTTCAAGGCATGCAGAAATGGCTCCTGCTGGAGACTTACTCAGAAGCTGTGTGCCAGGTGAGTGCTAATGGTGACAGTTCACTGCTGCTGTGTCTAGCATCTCTGGCCTCGGCCCTGCCCAGAGTGCTGTGATGCTTAACCCCATGCTCCAGTGTCACCTCTTCTCCCCGAGGGGCTAAGGGGCTCTGCGCTTTCTATCACTAGTGTGGTATATTCAGGCGCTGGGATTTTGTTTATCTCCTTGAGCATGAAGCGCCATCCTTCCAGGCTTTGTTCCCTCTGCAAATTCTTCAGCACTTATCCTATTTGGTATCTAGTTTAATTTCCTTTTCTTTCCATCCTTAGCACTGTGGGCTGAATGCCATTCCTCGGCGGGTCTGTCATCGATGAATATATTAAAAGATGATGAGTGCCAGGAACTTGGCCACCAGCCAGTGGGTACAGAAAAAGATGGAAAGCATTGGGTGTGAACCTGAGACTGTACTAAAGGGTAGAGTCGATCGAATAGAAGAATAAATAACCAATCAATAAAATAAAAGGGAAAAATCCCAAATGCAAAAAGATAGGCATTAAGGGGTATTTTCCACTCCCCCAAGTACCAGTGCATTAAAAACGCAAGGGACCACAGTCTGCCTCATACACCTTTTTCATAGAGGGAATTCAACTGCTATGACTTTATATGCCAGCCGTGCCAATGCTCTGGGGCAGATCACAATTCAGTCTACTACTCCCACTGTTTGCCACAGGCCTGTACAATGTGTAGACGAGGCTGGGGATATGGCATACTGAAGTGGTTTCAAAGAAGATAGGGTTGCACTAGAAGAGCAGTGGGATCCTCAGCCTCTGAAAAGTTCAGGCTTTCTATCCCTTCTCCTCCCATTTCATAGGTGCATGGAGGCCAAGAGGCGAAAATCAGAGCTCCAGATTTCTGTTATGGCTAACCATAGTCTTTCAGTCATAACACCCAAATGGGCATTTTGACAATGTCAATCAAAATCAGGGAGGGGGCAGGGGAAAATGTGCCACAATCCTGTGCAGATTAACTGAGATTAAAATAAATATTTCTTGGAGGAGTCAAGCACCCATTCTTTGCTTCGGTCACGGATGGTAAACACAAAAGTGCAGTGGCATCTGAGCGAGCTGTATGTGTTCAAGAAGAGCTCACATCTTGATCTGAGAGTTATAGTAAAGAGAGAGAGACCCCTGGAAGGGAATGGGCTTTTAAAACTTCAATACCCACCCCTAGTCATGTACCTCCTCCAAGGCCATGCCTCCTAAACCTTCTTAAACAGTTTGACCAACAAGGGTGGGGTGGGGAGGAAAGTATTCAGATATATAAGCCTGGGGTTCCATGAGCCCTGGGGGAAGGAATTTGATGGAGACAACTCTTTTGGGCTGAGTATTCCAAGGTCTCTCATTTCTGTCTGTCTGTCTGTCTGTCTGTCTGTCTGTCTGTCTGTCTGTCTGTCTGTATAAAGAAGGATGATGGATGCAGAAAGCTTCTGAGATGATGGCTGAGCAAGGCACTGAGAGCATAGCAGAATGTCATTAGGAGTCATTATATTGCTACTTTTCAAAAAAAAGGTCCCAGGGACCTCTAATCTCTGGTCCCTGGTCACCTAAGAAGTGTCAGGTATGGATTCCATTTCATGCATTGGGCCTTAAATCAGCTATTGGCTGGTTACTCCCATAAACTTTGTGCCACCATTGTTCTGGCATAGCTTGCAGGTAGGACAGCACTGTAGAGCAAAGAGGTTCTGGCCATGTTGGTGTTTATATATATATATTTTTTTTTTGGTGGTTTGCTGAATACCTTCCCATACCAAAGACGCTTGCACAGGGAGGGAAAGGCTATGTAGGCACCAGCTCAGCTTCTCCGTGTTTAGTGACTTGTGCAAGTGTTGTCTTAAGCACTGGAGTTCTGCTGTCAGTTTTCTCAGTTTGTGAAGAGCAACCTATAATCTTGGTAATAGCTTGGGTTTTCAAAGGGTTCCCATGGGACCCCTTTGGCCAACAACTCAATTATTTTATCCCAATCTCACTACTGGAGGCTTCATTTGGTGACAAGAGATGTCCATTTTGTGAGCTGTCTCCCCCATTATTTGGTTCACCTTCATATATATATATTTTAGGAAACTTCTACTGTACTTTCTCTCCATCAGTGTCATTCCTCATCTCCTTTATTCACCCTCTTCACTTAATCCCCCTGTTGTAGTCCATACCCCCCATACGCATCCGTAACTATCTATCGTATTCCCCTTTCCTAGGGAGACCTCCTCCCACCTACTCTCTTACTCTATATCTACCCTGAGGTTCTGTGGATTATAGCTTGGTTATCATTGACTTAAGAGCTAATATCCACATATAAGCAAATACATACCATATTTGTCTTTCTGAATCTGGGATACCTCACTCAGGATGATTTTTCCTAGTTCATAAGAAAAATTGGTTTATAATTTCCTTTCTTTGTTGGGTTTTAATGTCATTTGGGTGTTGGGTAACTGTGACTTTGTAAAATGAATTGGATAATGTTCTTTATATTTCTATGTTTTGGAATAGTTTGAGGAGTATTGGCATTAACTCTTCTTTGAAAGTCTGGTAGAATTCTGCACTAAAACCATCTGACCATGGGCTTTTTCTAGGTTGGAAGACTTTTAATGACTGCTTCTACTTCACTAGGGGTTATAGATCTCTTTAAATTGCTTATCTGATTTTGATTTACCTGTGGTAGGTGGTATGTATTGAGAAAATTATCCAGTTCTTTTTTATTTTTTCCAAATTAGTGGAGTACAGATTTTTAAAATTATAAATTTAAATTATAAAGATTTTAAATTATTTAAATTATTATCTGGATTTTTGTAGTGTCTTGTTATGTTTTTACATAACATGTTATGTTTTGTTTCTGAGTATGTTGATATTCTATCAACAAAATATTCTATTTTAGTTAGTTTGGATAAGGGTTTGTATATTTTGCTGACTTTTCTCAAAAAAACAACTTTGTTTCATTGATTCTGTGTATTGTTCTCTTAGTTTCTATTTGATTTCAGCCCTGGGTTTAAGTATTTTTTGCCATCTACTCCTCTTGGGCATGATTTCTTCTTTTTGTTCTAGATCTTTTAGGTGTGCTATTAACTTACTGGTATGAGATCTCTCCATTTTTTTTTTAAATATAGAAACTTAGTGCTATAAACTCGCTTCAACACTGCCTTTGTTGGGTCTGATAAGTTTGATATGTTGAGTATTCATTTTCATTCTATTCCAGAAAGTCTTTAATTTCTTCCTAAAGTTCTGTCCTGGCCCATTTTTCATTTGTTGGTGAGCTGTTCAGCTTCCACGAGTTTGAAAACTTTTGGTTGATTCTGCTGTGGTTGATATACAGGTATCAATGGTGGTCAGATAGAATGCAGGGTGTTATTTCAGTTTTCTAGTGTGTTGAGTCTTGGTTTGTGTCTGAGTATGTGGTTTTGGAGAAGGTCCCATGAGGTGCTAAGAAAAAGCCATATTCTTTGTGCTTGGGTGAAATGTTCTGTAAGTTAGGTCCATTAGATTTATGACATTAGTTAGCTCCAACATTTCTCTGGTTAGTTTTTGTGTGAATGGCCTGTCTAGTGGTGAAAGTGGGGAATTCAAGTCTCCAACTATAAGTATGTGAAACTATGAACTGAGGTGCCCTTATGTCTGGTGTATAAACACTAAGAATTACAGCATCATCTTGGTGTTTCTGTTTTCCTCTGATGAGTACGTAGTGTCCTCCCCTGTAGTGGGAAATATTTAAAAAGGCACTATCCCATGCTACTGCCGCTACCCTCTGCCCTGACGGTCTTGCCACCTCCATGGCTGCCCATCTCACGGTTCTCTTGCTGCAGATTCTGCTCACATTCCCAGCCATGGTAAAATCAAAACTTTAGAGGCTTGTGATTTATCAGTCAGACTTATATTAGTAAATTCTCAACCCATGAAACACCTGCACAATGAACTCAAAACTCAACTGATATAAACACAAGCTGTACCCCTAGATAGGGCAAATACACCCTACTATTATTTAGTCATCTATCTAAGAAATCCCCAATACTTATGGCTCGCAGGCCTGTGTGGTTCTGGCTCCTCTTCCTCTCCTATAGGCTCCATCTTATCTCTTCCTTCCCTCCCTTCTTCTCTGTCCATCTGTACCTCTGTACTTGTCTCTAAAATTTTCAGCCCACCTTCCTTTTCCACTGCCCAATCACATGTTCTCATCTTATCTTGTGCCTTCCTCCACCTGTAGATAGACAGCAATTCATACTCCCCTACCTTTTTTGATTAGTTTTGGTCTATTTTATCAGATAGTAAAATTGATACACCAGCTTCTTAGGTCAATTTGTTTGGAATATCTTTCTCCATCCCTTAATCCTAAGGTGATGTCTATCCTTGACATTAAGGTATGTTTCTTGGATTTAACAAATGGATGGATTCTGGTTTTGCATCCATTCTGTTAGTCTGTGTCTTTTTATTGGAAAATTGAAACCACTGGATATTGAGAGATATCTAAGAGCAGTGTTTGTTGATTCATGGTTTTTGCTGTTGCTGTTGTTGTTATTGTTATGGTGTGTGTATATGTGTTGTTATTTTTAAGGTGTGTGTGTGTGTGTGTGTGTGTGTGTGTGTGTGTGTGTGTGCCTGTTTTACCATTTTGATTTGCATCCTGATAGGTAGGGCCACTAGGGGCTGCTGGTAAAATGTTTCTCCGAGAGGACTGACACTTAGGAATGGAGATGGGCTGGGGTGGGGACAACAGGAGACATGAAAGCAGAGAGTTCTACCAGCATCTGCTTAGACCCTGGGAATGGGGCCAGAGAGTGGGGAGAGGGCATAACACTCTGACACAGACTTGGGATTGGATCCAGAGGGAGAAGGGGGAGTGGAGATCTGAAGCTCACCCAACTGCATTACTGGCAAGCTTGGCTGGTGGGTTCCCAGAGAATGCCTGCTCTGGAGTTTGGGGCTGGGATAATGGGATGAGTGAGGAGGACAGTTGGAGGAGAAGGTCTATGCTGTGGATTCTGGCAGTGAGGAGAGAAAAGCTACTGTAGATGGTCAGGTACAGAGATGGGGGTGAAACTGGTGGATTAGAATTGGAGGAGAGGAGGGAGAAGTGGAGACCTGCAGCTAGCCTACCTGCTTCATGGCTGAAGTGCTGTGTTTAGTTATTTTAATATTACTCCATATTTCAGTAAAAAAAAATTAAAATATAAATTTTGATTTAAATAATTAATTTAAAAAATATGATGGTACTGTGTCTTAGTTAGGGTTTTATTGCTGTGAAGAGACACCATGACCATGGCAACTATTTATAAAAGAAAGCATTTAATTAATGCTGGTTTACAGTTTCAGAGATGTAGTCCAGTACTGATGTGGGGAGAAGCAGCGTGGCATGCAGGCAGACGTGGTGATGGAGATGTAGCTGAGAGTTCTACATCTGGATGCTCAGGTAGCAGAAGGAGACTGAGAGACCCTTCTTCCAACAAGGCCACAGCTCCAAGGATGCCACTTCCTCTGAGCGTATAAGGGCATTTTCATACAAACTATCCTAGACTGTAGCTTTTGTTCCGTAATTTATTTCTTCCCTTTCCATCACAGCCCTTCCTCCTCTCCTCCCAGCCCCACCCTCACAAATTCTTCCTCCATTTACCCTTTTCTCTGCTCCTCGGAGAAGGGGGAGCCCTGCCTTGAGTAGCACCCTGCCCTGGGAGAATATATTTAGTCTAGTCCCACAGACTAAACACATCCTGCCCCGCTGAGACCCAACCAGGGGATCCAATGACAGGCAAGAGAGTCAGAGACAGACCCTGCTCCAATGATTAGGGCACTCACGTGAAGACCAAGCTGTCCATTGGCTACAAATGTGTCAGGGGGGTTAGGTCCAGCCCTTGCAAGCTCTTTGGTTGGTGGTTCAGTCTCTGTCAGGCCCCACGGACCCAGGTTAGTTGACTCTGTAGGTCTTCTTGTGCTGTAAAGACTGTATATTTAATGAGAGAAGAAGGAGGTTTTCTTGATGTCAACATTTTCCATGGCCCTTTTCATTGTTTTGTGTGTGTGAATACGTGGTTCATACACAGTCATATGTATAAGGAGGGGCACATGCCTGCAAACGAGGTGGAGGGTGTTGAATGATCGTCTCTATTAGATCACCTTATCCACAGAACCTAGAGCTAAGGTGATGGCCATGAAGTCCCCCTGGTCCTTCCATCTGGGGTTCCCACAGCATTGTGGCACACCTGGCTTTTTAAGAGGCTTCTAGGATGAGAGTTCAGGCCCTCAAGATTGCACACTGAGCAAGCATTCTTTCCGGCCAGCTTGCCAGTCCATTCTGCTTTTTGGGTAATCCTTTACTATATAGCTCAACCTGAGCTCAAATGCATCAACCTTCCAAGCACTTGCAGTGCCAAAATAACAGGTGTGCAATGGTGTAGAAGAAGGAGCCATACCCTCCAAGTTTGTGAACCTGTGCCCTTCTTCTGGTTGATGGATCAGCAAGGGGAGGAGTGGAATGGCACTTCATGGTTGTTAGAGAAGATCTTCCATTTTCCCACCAGACTGCTTTGGCTTCTCTGGCTCTTCTGATGGAGCAAGTACTGTGCACAAGTCAGTGAGAGGAAATTCAGGGCAGCCTCAGCCTGTAGCAAGTAGGGAGCTATGGGCCTTAGTCCAATGACCTGCAAGGAATGGAATCCTTTCCAAACCACATGAGCTTGGAAGTAGATTTTTCCCAAGATGAGTTTCAGAAAAGACCCAGCTCTGGCAGATGCCTGCCATCGACTCAATAACCCTGAAACAGAGGTCCTGCAATGCCTAGACTCATGGCAATAGGGCAGTGCTGGAAAGCCAGCTCTGGAATTAGGAGCAGAATTGATTTTTTAAGAGGACTTAAGTTTGGTTTCCAGCATCCACACCAGGGAGCTCACAACCACCTGGACCTTGAGCTCCAGGGGATCTGACAGCCTTTTCTGAACTCTCTTCACATGCACATACCAATAAATACATGGACACACACACACACATACACACACACACACACACACACACACACACACACATGCACACACAATTAAAAATAATAAAAATAAATCTCTAAAATAAGCCTGGGAGTATTAGCTGCTAAGTTAAGCCACTGAGCACACTGCTCTGAGTACACTGTAGGAATAGCTGGGATGAGTGAGGCCGTGACGTCTACTTGCAGAACGTGAGAGAGACTGCTAGGGTTGGCTTCAGAATTCGGCCAGTTGTGTTCTGAAAACACTTTAGCAAGGAACATATTACCTTATAAACCATCTAAACCATCTGAACATTGGCTGCTTTCCCTCCAGGATCCACTCACGTCTTGGAAGGCCCAGGGCGAAGCTGATGTAAGGCTCAGGCATTGTGATTCCTGCTCCCAAGGGAAGGAGCAGCCAGACTTGGTCACTAAAGTGGGCCCAGACAATGTGTGCTCTGCCTGAGCCCTGCCTCTGCCTGAGAGGTTAATCTCTCCATACCACCTCACTAGACTTGGCTCCTATTGATCAGGAAGTTAGCAAACACCTGGGTAGTACACCCACCCCGGGTCCAGAAGGGAAGGTGTAGCCGATGTGAGCCGTGCAAAGCAGAAGGAGAGGAGCACTAGAATGTGCCCTTCCATCTGGACACCCCCTGATCCCTGGGCATTGCCACCTTGAACTTTGCTCCCTCTGCTCTGGACCCCATGGAAGGCAGGCTGCAGGCCTCAGTACTTGGACAGGCCTTGCTTGACTTGGTTTTCTAGTTCCCAAATGTCAACAATATCAGCTAAGCTTCCTCAGAGCAAGACTCATATTTTTAGCTTTAAAAAACTTAAATTTAAATTGTTATGACATAGTAGTTTAAAATAACCTGCCATAAAATATATATTCATTATAGAAAATAAAGATACATGAGCTTGGAGATATAACCCAGTGATTAAGAGCGCATCCTGTTGTTCCTGAAAAACTAATTTCACAACCCAGCACCCAGGCAGGGAAGCTCACAACCACCTATAACTCCAGCTCCAGCTCATGCCTCTGGCTTCATGGGTACGCACGCACATGTGCACATACTGCTCCCTATCCTGGAAATACTCACATACATGTCATTTAAAAATGAGGATAAGGGGGAAAGAAAAAGCCATATAGAGTTCACCACTTTTATGCTATTGGTCTCCATTGTGAGTCTGTTACCAAAGTGAGTTGAGTATCTCTTTCTTTCACATAGTCCTACTCAGACTTCCCAGCCTTTAGAACAGCAGAAAATGAATCTGTACTCTTTATGAATTTCCCCAACCCGAGCATTCTGTGACAGGAACATGAAAGAGACACAGGACAACTCTCCATGGTAAGCCCCATGTGCCCTAGAGGTGGCAGAGTCCATGGTAAGCCCCGTGTGCCCCAGAGGTGGCAGAGGCAGTGTCCAGTTCTACCGTGTTTCCTCTGTTCAGCTCTGCTCATGTTTCCCCTCCCATAAGGCTCCTGGCCTTCCGTCTCGCAGAGCATCTTGGGAAGAGTCTGAAGAGGAGAGGATGCTCTCTGACACAGACTTCTCTCAATGCACACACTGCTCACTTTTTTACTCACCTCCCACGGTTATGTAGCTTTGAGCCTGGATGTGAGTACTTGGGCATGATTTTAAAAGGGAAGAAACTTGTAGTGAGCTCCTTGGGATCTCTGGCACAGCCCAGCCCAGCAGGAGGTCAGGGTCCCTTGTCTATGCCTCTGACACTAAGATTCTCTCTCCCTATTGGCTTCTGTATTAGCTATTACACCTGCCTTCTTGCTGGGACAAAATAGCTAACAAAAACAACCTAAGAAGAGAAGGGTGTTCTGGCTTACAGTTCAAGAGCACACGATCCCCATGGCAGGGAAGGTGCGGCATCAGAAGAGTGAGGTCACATTGCATCTGGAGCCAACAAGCAGAGAGTAGATAGGAAGTGGGGCCAGGCTAGAAAACCTAAAGGTCAGCCCCCAGGAATCTGTGAAGGACATTTCCCCGTCAACCCACAGCACCTCCCCTGCCTGTTCTATATGGTACTACTTAGTCTGCACTGGAGTCACTGAGATCCTGAAGGCCACAGCCAGGCAGGGCTGACTCTGATTGCTATATGCTAGGCTCAGGCCATAGGGTGTTGCCTTTTCTGGGTCTCCAGCGTTGACCAGAGTGTTCCATTTCACTTTGTGCAAACAGGATTCAGAGGCCTGTGGTCACTGATAGTGTCTCTCCAGGTGGTATTGCTAGGAGATGGACTGGAACTTTGGACACAGCTTTAGCTCAGTGAGGACGACAGAGCAAGTAAGTACTTCTGAGGAGACAGAAGGGTGACCGGTCATCCTGAATGGATAAAGACACGAAACCTTTTAGAGTCTCTCCTGTGTGCAGTGCCGTCGTTGGGCATCATGGGCGAGAAGGGATTAGTAAGCCTCCTGTCCGCCCATCATGATACTCATCTTGTCATGTCTGAGAGAATACACTGAGATTAGGGGGTAGTGTGCACTTCATATAGGATGTGTGAGCTTCCCACATTCTATTCTTTCTGCCTATTTTCAGGGTGTTGTTACCTGCCTATCCTATCATGGAGACTGCCAGTACCAGCTCTGCTCTCTGCTATGAGCCTCCCCACTATCATCCCCAGGGCCCACTATCATCACCCAAGGCTTCCTTCCTCGGGAGTCTGGTGCTCTAGCCCTCCCATCGCCTGTCACCTGAGTGATGGCATAGGGAACCTGTGGTGGTTAATTTTAATTGCCAACTTAACATAGGAACCCCAGCCACTCACGGGCCTTTCTGCCATCTCTGAATCAGGGAGGGCTCTTCACCACTGTGCTGACACTGATCTCAAACTCCCAGCCACCAGAACCCAGAGCAATGGATTCTGTCTTTTTTTTTTAATAAGCCACTATCACTGTGCCATTTGACTATAGCTGCCAAGCAACCTAAAAATTTCAGTTCCCCAGTTTGTTAAACAGAGTCCCTTGTCAAGGTGCTTGCTCTGCTGCTCAGTGGGGTAAATGAGAGGATACACTGGCCATGTGTGGTCTGGCACATCTGGCTCCCTCGGATGCTGTAATTTCCTTCCCTAGTCTGCAGTCTCTAGTCCCCTGGGTAGAGCCGGGGCTCTTCGCTTTTTCAGCGCCAGGGTGTGCGATACAGGCAGAACGCTTTCTCTGATGATGCCTTTAATGAGAAATCATTACTTTAAAACTTTGGACTTCAACTTTATTTTGGCCCTGGCAATACGATTTATGTCCTATCATGTTTTCTCCTGCAGCTAGCCCAAGGCTTATTATGTCTTCAATTATGCATAGCTGACTGTCTGTGTTCTTGGGCTGTGCAGCCGAGCGTTATCTGTAAAGTAGGCCCAGGGTTCTACATTGCAGCTTGTGGGGACTGGGGCCCATGCTGATTGCTTGGCAAGGCCTATCTACATTAGAGATCTTAAATCCCATTTGCAGCACGCCAGGTGGGTGCACTGTGACTTGCCCCAAGGAAAAAGGCATCCAGGCCCTGTGTTGGCAAAGCTGGGAGATACGCAGATGCTCAGAAGACCAATACAAATAGCCAGATGAGGAATGAGGGCTCAGTCAAAAGTCACAAACTCCATTACTGGAGTTTTAGAACTCCAGCACCAATGTAAAAAGCTGGGTGTGGTCCGAAGGCCTGTAACCCCAGCATTGGTGGCAGGAATATGGAGAGAGGCGCAAGAGAGTGACTGGGGGTCAGTGACAGGCCAGGCCAGGCCAGGGAAGGGGTGAAGGAATAGAGCGATGGGAGACTATGAAAGGACAGCAAGCTCCAGGTTCAGTGAAAGACCTTGTCTCAAGGGAATAGGTAGAAATGAGGACATCACATCCTTCTCTGATATCCATCCCTGCACATACCTCACATACCAGTGTACACACACATATACCACACACACACACAAACACACACACACACACACACACACACACACACACAGTTTCACAGCTGACCCTGCAGACTACAGTGGGCAGAGCTGGAGGGAAGATGGAGGATCCACTTATAGATTCAGTAGTGCTGATCAAGCTGACAGACAAGTCTAGACAAGGGAGAAATTCCAGGTAAACCAGCTGTGGCTCAGTAGAAAGCAGCCACCAGCTCCTGGAACCCTGGGCACAAAGGGAGCCCACACTGCCCTGCCTGACTTAAGGACTTCAGCTCTTGCTGCATCCCCCATTGTAAGTTGATGGGATGGAGGTGGGATGACGAGCAGGAACCACTAGGGTCAGCTTGCTCCACAAAGACCTCTGAAAGCATCCATTTATTTTGTTACAAGTGGAGGTGATCTCCTTGGGCAGGCATTTTAGGGAGTATTCTGGAGAACATTTTTGCCTTGTGGGAGTGTGAAATAGTCCAGGATGTATCTGGTCTGACATTTTTTGAGAGACAGGAAACTAGCCCAGTGAGGCTTCTTGAGATTGAGATTCCTGAGTTGGAGGTAGCCAGGGTGCTCCTTCCTTCCTCACTTGGCACAAGTTAGTGGAGAAAACAGAGCCCGGCAGAAAGTCTGATCATAGCATGGAACCAGCCAGCTGCTCCAAGTCAATGCACAGGAGAGCCCAGCAGGGGGCAGCAGTGGGTCCTTCCAGAGGGTAAAGAGAAGGTGGGTGACCTGTGTTGGGGGATGAGAGAGGGTAGAGGAGAGCAACAGACAGCTGCTCAGGTGCAGGAGGGGGATGGGAGGTTGGGGGTGGGGAATACAGAGGACTAGTTTAAGTGAAGAGGAGGCCTCTTAAGTCAATTTCAGGGAAAACATTTGAAGGACAGGAGCGAAAAATGGTTGTAGCTAGAACTCCTAACCCAAAGCAGAGGAGGCTGGGATAGCACCAAATCATGGCCTATTCTGTTTTGCAAGAGTCATACTTCCCTGGAGTCTAGCTCTGCAAACTGCCCCAGGGACTCCATATGTGGGGAGAGACAAGAGCAGGCAATATAACTCAAGAGCAGTTAGTATATGCTCCTAAGGGCTGGCCCAGGCCCAGAGGTGAAGCAGATGAGAAGACGTGAGGTGCTAATGATGTGGCACGTGGTGAGTGGGGTGGTCTACAGTGTGCTCTGACAATAATAGCAAAGGCTGTTCTCCAGAGGAGCCCAGGCAGGTCAGAAGCCAAGGGCTCTCTTCCTCCTCTGCCAGTAGAACCATCCTGTGCATGTTTATGAATACAGGATCATGTCCACACATATATTCCTTCTCATTCCTTTCTGTGTGCATTGACCTTTGTTAGCCCTTCGAATATTACAGTGTATTTTACTGGCATTTGGAAGCATTGCCATAAATTAAATTTTTTTTTTTGAAAGTGCATATCTCTAAAAAGAATTACTTGGGTTTTGGCAAACAGAGACCTATTCCCAAGAGAAACATCCATTTATTTTATTGGAGAAAAGGCAAGTATTTTTATGAAAACAAGGCTCCCTGTACATCATGGTAGATGGAGGAGTAGACACAAGAGACACTGCACGTACTTCCCCATGCAGCTGAACTGGAAAACAAGATAAATATTTGGAACAGCTCATATGTCAGGAAGACATACACAGGCTCTACTTATTAAAATAACCACTGTGTCCTGGTGCCCTGATGTGGGGCTTTTATCTTCAAAGCAATTTATGACTACTCATGAAGTGACTTGGGACAAAAGATCAGAAATTGGCGGGAGGTCCAGAGTCTATGATTTGGGGCAGAATGGATAGGACAGAGATCAAAGCGATGCCCCAGCCCCCAAGCTTTGTCAGTGGGTCGCCTGAGAGCCCCAGAGGAAGATTCTGTCACGGAGAGGTTTGTTCAGGGCAGTGAAAAGTCACAGTTCGGGGTAGGGGGCAGGGGTGTGCTTGTTTTCAATGGATCTCGTGCCCTAGCTTTTCTGCCTATGGTAGTAGAGCCAGAATAGAGTAGAAGTTTTGTTCTGTACCTTATCACATTCAATCGAGAAAAGAACTCCCAGATTCAAAACCCAGCCAGCTCCAGTCTGGTCCCACAGTGCGACCCTGAAACTGTGGTAGTGACATGGTGACTCAGTTCTAGCAATGTGTTCAGCTTTGCCCTACTTTCTCTACAAGTATGCTGTGTAATCCACTTACCAGCTCTCTGAGGAAAGTGTTGTTCTCTCCCTTTAGCGGGTGAAGCAGAGGATATGACATGGTTGCTCATTCCCCTGCTGTGGTGTGGGCTTGAAAGTCTTATTGAGAGTCAGGCTGGGGATTTCCTGACATCACTTCTACACCATCATCCCACCGCCCCTGATGGTAGTTCCTCTTTAATGGCTGTCCTTTCAGTGGGCGTTAGAAGATGTAGTGAGAAGATGGCCCTCTGGCCAACTAGGATCACAGAGGGCTGAATAGCAGGCTTCGGGTCTCGGTACGGCTGCTAGGGATGGTTAGGAGCTTGTCACTGGCCTATGGTAACACATGTTAGCCATGACCCAGATGTCTGCCTCCCATTCTTTTAGAGCACTTGGTTCATCCTCCCACAGGGCCATCCCACCGCCCCTTAGCCTGCACTCTCCCACCTTCCTCTCCTCTGTGTGTGCTTCTCACTCCTTCCAGGTCTCTAAGACACACAACACTCTGGGGCTCTCTGTTACCTCCACCTTGTGACTCCTTTCTTTCTATTATCAGCCAGTGTACACCATGGGGTCATGGTGTCTGGGGGAAGGGCTTGTTACCCCTTGACTAGGTAATCAGTTTCTCTGTGGCATGCCTTTCTCAGTGCCCCAGCATAGCTTGACTGAGGCAGGCATCGCCATCCTCGGAGATTTTGTGGTTGAAACAGGAGCTGACCACTGAATAAGCCGTGTCTTTGCTTCTAATAACAGGCTTGGAAAACAGCTCAAGCTGGAACATATTTCTCCAAAGGGAAGTGGGTGACTTGCAGTTACCTGGAGTCCACATCCGTTCACGTCCTATTAGATAAAATACAAACACATCTAATTGTAGACTTACTTGATTTGATTTTCCAAGGACAACTATGGGGACCTTCGGGCAAGGAGACATGTTGAGGGATGGAGTCCTCAGTGATATGTGACAATAAAATTAGAGAGAAGTCACTGCTGAGAGCACAGGATTTGTCTCTGACACAGTGTGTAGTCTGGGTGGTACCACCCCCTTTCAAAGCCCCGATTTCTTCATTTGTAAAGTATGGATGATAGCAAGCCAAACCCTGTCGGATGGTGACTCCACATGTATGACTTAGGCACTTAACCCAGTAGGTCCCAGAAGCTGGTCTTGCTGTGGAGAAGGCAGTATGAAATCAGTCAGAGCCTGAGAGCCTGTCCAAGCGCCCTGCAATAGCAACCTCTGTGCATCACACGTGGCTCGGTCCAAGGAGACCTCCTGTCTTTCCCTTTACCCACCCTCCAGAGCAGTGGGTCCCAGCCTTCCGAATTCTGTGGTCCTTTAATATAGTTCCTCATGTTGTGATGACCCCAACCATAAAATTATTTTGTTGCTACTTCATAACAGTAATTTTGTTATTGTTATGAATCATAATATAAACATTTGGGTTTTCTGACGTTCTTAGGAGAGCCCTCTGGAAGGGTCGTTCAACCCAAACATTTGGATGCTCTTGACTCCCATTACTGACCTAGGGCCAATAACCCACAAACTCAAGGCCGCACTGGAGTAGAGGAGAGAGGCACTGTCCCACATGCAAAAGTCATAGGGACACTGAAAAGCTCCACGCAAGAGAAATCGTATTTTCATGAAGCGTTATAAAAATATTCAAGGGTCCATGACAAAACACCAAAAATTTAAGTTGAAAGTCTCATAATGACATTCACCAGAACATGAACCAGAGAGTGCCCAGTTGTTGTTGGCAGAGATGGAGGGATAAAAAACGAGGAAACTCTATACAATGGTTTCGCATCAAGGGCTAGACTCACAGCCATGGAGGTCTGTGGTCAGGACAGGCTGGGCTCTCCGCCCTCACAAGTACCAGCCACAGACCCAGGAATCACTGTTCAAACAGACCTCTTCCTGTCGAGCCTCCGACTTCAGTGGGCCTGTCCCTCTGTCCAACACACACACACACACACACACACACACACACACACACAGCCGGGAGAGGGCATAATTCTCGTTCATAAATTAAAATACCCTTTACACAGTCAGAACAATTGAAAAGTCTTTGTATCGTAGCAAGGCTATACACATTGCTTGCTGTACAGAAGACTGAAGTACGTACTGGATGTCAATGTTTGTAACTGCCCGTTGAATATGTATGCCAGCACGTGTGTGTTGGCATGCCCACGTGTGTTTGTGTATGTATATGGTTATAGGTGCACATGAGTATCAGTACATATGTCAGTTCATGTTGGTATTTATATACATACATGCATTAGTACGAGTATCAATGTATCAATGCTTTGTTTCCATGTGGAGGAGTGTTTGTGTGTGCAGCAGTGTATATTTGCATGCATGTGCCAGTAGGTTTGTATCCTTCTTCAGGTATGATAACAAAACCTCTCAGAAGCACAAAGCAGCCCCTGAAGTCCCTGAGCCCTGATGCTGATACAGGGTCGATGAGGCCCTGTCTGCCCTGTCTGTCCTTGATGCTTAGTGACAGTGAGTGCTCTCTGTTGTGTTTGGCCTCGGTAACAGCAGCTGGTGTCACTGACTTCACCTGGAGCGGGATGTGCAGATTCATGAGTGTTCCAGTGCTTCACTACAATGATTCCAGGGGCAGAACTTTAGCTGCTGCAGGGATGAGAGAGGAGCCTTCCGGCAGTCATGTCCAAACTGAGTTCACGACAGTGAGGCACGAGGGCAGGTCAGAATATGATGGAAGGAGGAGGTGGCTACCGTCTTCCCCTGGGGTTGGAATCTTCACCACGGACATGAGTACACCGCACAAATTATTCACCTTGGAAAATTCTATCTTCCCAAAGAACAAGCTGTTTCTTGGGATTTTGAGGGGAAGGAGAGAAATATGTGCCCCCTGCCCCATGTCTTACAGAATGTTACCATAAGAGATGGCACGGTTAGAGGAATGGGTGGTGGGCCAAGCTTCCACACACCTTGCCCTCCATTGGTTCACAGTACTAGAAGTGAAAGAAACACTTGCACCACACAGTTCTGAAATCTTGGAGCCCTGGTGAAGATCTTTGCCATCTGGGTGCTGAGAAATGCAAGTTCAAAGCCCTCTGCATGCTCACTAGGAATTCCAGAAGTAGGATTTGGCTTTTACAGCTTCCCATGAGATTCTACAATGTGTTCAAACTTGACGACTGTGGTCTTACACAAATCTTTATCACTTTGATTTTTACTTTCCTCATCCTACCCCCAACAATCAAAATCATACACCACAGTTCTGGCCCTTGTAGTTATGGGGATGAAAAGAATCTGTGTGTGTGGGGGGGTGGAGTTGAGATGTCACATATATGCTCCAGTCTGCCCACTGTGATTCAGAGCCTTCTCTTGACTGCCTGCAGAAGATGACAGTCTCCTCCTGGCTGCTCTTGGGCTCCACCAGCACCATGTCTGTCTACACTGCGGTCTTTCTTCTGGCTACAATGATCATGGACTGAAGCTCTGAACCTGTAAACCAGTCACAATGAAATGTTGTCCTTATAGGAGTTGCGTTGGTCACGGTGTCTGTTCACAGCAGTAAAACCCTAACACGCACACAAGTCATCTCTGAAGGTAATTGGCTACCAGCGATGACTTTCTAGGGGGCTCCATTTTCAGGAATACTGTCCATCAAGGAAAATGGCCAAGATGTACCCTTTATAAATCATATTTCAAGGCTCATTTCATGATAAACCATAGAACGATGGACTATTGTCCATTGCTCTAATGAAGTACCTGGTCACAGGAAGCAAATGAGAGAGGGGGTCACAGTAGCTTAAAGGGAAGCAGTGAGGAGGCAGCCAGGGTACCTGCGCTGTAAGAGGGTGTCTCTATCAGTCAGTCAGCAGCGTCGTTACTGTTGAACTGGAGGTGCTGCTCTCCACTGAGCCTCCTCATCGGCTCATCTCCTAGGAAGCAGAACTGCTACAACCTTCAGACTCCCATTATACACCCACTCCACTGTTCCCTCCAAGACCCGCCTCTTTGCCTTCTGGCTGGGGTTGCAGCAAGAATAAGTTGCAGGTGTGGAGATAGTCACTAAGCAGAAAGCAGAACAGAAAAGTTCAAGCACATGTGGATAAGAGAAGCAAATGTCTCCCTGTGGGAGAAACGAAGGCTGGCCAGGTCTGTGCATGTAGAGGTGTGCCAAGTGCTGGAGTCGTTTGTAAGCATATGCTACAGAGGCAGGGAGAAGGTGATTCACTTGATATTACTGTCAAGGCTGCAGCCCTGGGGGTAAGAGTGACAGATGTGCGCTCCTTCACTACAGAATGCCCTCCACACATTCTTGTTCATTTTCACTACACGTCTAAGTTACGTTTTATTAGTACATGATTACATAAATGCAGACCCCTTGGGTGTCTTGAGAGAGCCATCTGGACTGTGCAGGTGACTCAGGGTCATCTCCCACCTGGAGACATTTCAAGCATGTAAGTCATGAATGGTTCCTCTCCTCTCAAACTAACTTCATGTGTCTTCCGATGGGACACAGTGGGACACCGCCTCTGGAATGTTCTTTCCAAGAAGGCTGACGGAGGCCTTGCCCCAGGACATGGACACACCTGGAATGTGGCCATTCTGTATGAAAGCTGAGGTGGGCTTCATAGAGAAAGGTCCTGAGGTTCGCTGTCATAAAGGCCCAAGTGAACGGCAGGGAAGAAATCCACTTTTCCTTTTCAGTTCTGTGACTGGGACCTACCTGCAAACTGAACTCGTGTGACGTAGACTATCCGCAGAAGACAACTTAGAAATATTTTGCTATTTATATGGTTCAGAAAATGAGGAGGAAGAAAAAAATCAAAGATGTAGTCATGTAGAACTGAGAGTTTGTATAGTATTTTAATGATGAGCGATAAATCCTGGGGCTGTGACAAGGAAACGGGAGAAAGGACCTGAGTTAGGCAGGAAGTGGCTATGGTCTATACAGGAGACACTGGTGGGCGGTAAGGGCTACCTTAGAAGGTGAACATTTTCTGCCTGAACTAGGGAGGCCATGTTTCTCCTGGGAAACATGTATCCTGCATTTATTTACTTGTTATTTTATTTTTCTCTTTTGTGACAAGGTCTCAGGTAGCCCAAACTGGCTTTGAGCTCATTGTGCAGCTAAAGATGTTCCTGGGCTCTTGATCTCCCAGGTGCTTTAGAGATGATTCCTGGTAGAAAGGAGGGGGCCGGGATGTCTGCTTAGACTTGGTGGTTTCTCAGATCCTATCAGCTGCAAATAATCAATGTATAAAACTGACATCTTATGGGATGCTGTGTTCTGGTATCCTTCAGAGCATACAAGACAGAGCAGCAACTGTAGAGCAGTCATTGGGAAAGGAGGGGTGGGGGGGGAGGAAGAAAGAGAGACAGTAAAAGGGCTTAGCAGGGAAAGCCACTTGGTGCACAGATCTGATGGATTCAGTCCCCAGGGCCCGTCAAGGAAGGTGAGAGTCAACGTGAGAGCCAACTCCAAAGTTTTTTTTTTTTTTTGTTTAACCTCCACACTCATGTTGTGGCACATACATACATACATACATACATACATATGCATGCGCGTGAGCTTGTGCTTGTGTGCATGGTATGCACACACTCGTAAGTACACTCACATGTAGGAATATGGAGTCAGAGAAAGACATGCAGTATTCTACTCTGTCACTTCCTACCTATTCCCCTGAGTCAAATCCTCAGGGAGTTAGACTGTGGCCAGCCAGCAAGTCTCAGCAGTCCTCCTGCCTCCACCTCCCACAGTGCAGGTGGTTGGGGGGTGCAGGGGCAGGGACTCTGCACTCAGGCCCTGGTGTTGGCACAGCAGATACTCTGACTTATCAAACCTTCTCTCTAGCCCAGGTTGTTGGAGACTTTGGGGATGGGTTTCATGTTAGGTCAATCTGACATTCCATTCCATGAGTCTATAGGAATGTATCTTGGCTCTTCTTGATCGTGCTATGCCAATAGAAGACAGACATTTTCCCAAACAAAAAGTTGGAGAGTAAGAAGCACACTCTTCTAAGATTCCTTTTCCCCTTCTTTTCTTTTCTTTTTTTTTTCTGAGACAGAGTCTCACTGTTTAGTTCAGACTGGGTTTGAACTTGAGATTCCCAATTGCTGGGATTAGAGGTGTTCAGGCCCGTGCTTTTCTATTTCCAAAGTTGACCCAAGAGCCAAAGTAGGCTCAGTGGGCACTGTTCTCATCAAGAGGCAGCCAAGAGAGAGGAAGACACTAACTTCACTGAAAGGGAGACATATGTGAGCATCGGCTACCAGTCCTTTCAGTGCTGCTGCCAGTGAGTGCTGACCGTGACATAAAAATACCTGCTCTTCCAGCCAGCACCTTAGATCACACTTCTGGCCCACAGCTGGCTCTCTATAGGACAAGAGACTAGTAATATTGGTCATTTAATGTGACTGAGGATCCCCTCCCTCCCCCATTTCTCTCTCATAAATAAAGGCCTCTCATAATTCAGGTTGTTCAAACACCGTGTGAGCTTGGCCATGACTGCCTCCTGCAGTTTCTCGGCTTAGTTCTCTGGGGTGAAGGAGTCATTAGGCTTTTGCTCAGCCATGACTCACTCCCTTCTAAAGCTGAGCAGAAATAACTTTAATAAGCTATTGTCTTGCTTACTTTTCTTGCTATACTGACAAAAAGTAAGGAAGGGCAGAGTTATTTTGGCTCCCAGTTTGAGGGCACTGTGGCTGGGAGTCCAAGGTAGCTGGTCACAAGGCGTCTGCAGTGGGGAGGATAGAGCAGTGAATGCAGCTGATAGGGTCTCTCTCTCTCTCCTTAGTAGTCATTCAGTCTAGGTATGCAGTCCAGAGGGATGGTTCCAGCTGTCCCCTCTCTGTTTGTACCATAACCACAACAATCCTTATAAAGGAAAGCATCTAATTATGGCTGGCTTATAGTGTCAGAGATTTAGTTCATTATCATCATGTTGGGAAACATGGTGGCGTGCTGGCAGACATGGTGCTAGAGAAGTGGCTGAGAGAGTTCTCATTCTGGATCTGCAGGCAGCAGGAAGAGCAGAGATCCTGGACTTGAACTGAGCTTTCTAGACCCACAAAGCCCATCCCCAGTGACCATTTCCTCCAACAAAGTCACACCTTCCAATCTTTTTAAATGGTGCCACCTCCTGGTGTCCAAATATTCAAATCTATGAGCCTATGGGAGCCATTCTCATTCAAACTACCACATTTGGTGATTCTAAATCTGTTCAAATTGACCATAAAGATTAATCATCAAAATTACCAAGGATGTTGCCCTAATCCTTGGAAGCAAGACTTGGAAGAGAGCTTTTAGACAAGCCCCTAACAGAAGACTGATCAATGCCCTGCCTTGCTTTCGGGTGCTTGCACTTCCCACCCATCCCACCCATGACTGCAGACATCCTACGTATGCTTTGTATTTTGTGTAAGCTAACCACATATGCGAGATAGTCTTTCTAACTCCTCCCCCTAGAGAGATCACTGACTCCTCAAAATGTTTCTCGATCCCAGCACCACAAAAAAGCAAGTACGTATGTGGAGTGTTTCTGTGTGTGTGCACGAGAGTGTGTTTAAAAGGTATATTAATTTGGGTTCTCTAAAGGAACAGAACTAATAGAATGTATGTGTACACACACACACACACACACACACACACACGAAAGGGATTTATTAGATTACCTTATAGAATGTGGTGTGGTCCAGCTAATCCTGCAATAGCTCTTCATGTTGGAGACATGGACAGTCTGGTAATTAGCTGCTCAGTGCTTGGGGCTGGAGGTCTTAGCAGCCTCAGTCTGATGCTGAAGGCCTGAAGGATTCTTCAGAACTGCTGGATCTCAACGTATGTTGGAATCTTGAAGAAGTGGGTTCTCATATTGGTGATTGATTTCCACAGCAAGGAGAAAAATGACCTTGCCGACAAGGCTGAGAGCCATCAGGCAAAAAGTTTCCTCCTTATGTCCTTTTATCTGCTCTGTCATCAGAGGGTGTGGCCCAGATTTAGGACAGGTCTTCGTGTTTCAAATCATGTGATTAAGAAAATCCTTCACAGGTGTGCCCAGTGGATTGATTCCAGATAAAAATCAAGATTATCGAAACAGGGGCTGGAGAGATGGTTCAGTAGTTGAAAACACTGGCTGCTCTTCCTGAGGCCCTGAGCTGAATTAGCAATACCTACATGGCAGCTCAAAATCATCAATAATTGTAGTCTCATGGAATCTAGTGTTCTGTTCTGGTGTGCAGATGTACATACAGACAAAATACATATATAAAATAAATAAATAAATCTTTTTAAAAAGACTACCACAACAGGGTAACTTATTAAGCCTCCCATAGCCACAGAGGACTTACAGGATAAATGGACTGAGTTAACCAGCTGTCACTGGGGATGGAGCACAGCCTTATATAACATGGGCTCAAACAGAAGATGGGACTCTGACTGCCTGAGCCAGACCGTCTCTGAGGCTCATCATCTTTACATGAACTGAATGGCAGATGCTCAGTTTTGTTTATATGATTCCAACCAAAAAATAGACATTTGCCTCAATGTCACATTCATGAAACACATCTTTGTTCTTGTAGAGCTCCAGCAAAACCCAGTAAGCACTGAAAGAGGACCAAGCAGGCCAAGACCAAAACATCCAGAAAGGGCAGGCTTCTCCCAAGTATACTGAGGCCTGGTGATCATTTCCCCCCATGCAGGGTGAGCACTTTGTGAAAGATAATCACCTTCAATTAGGGTAATCTGCATTCCCACAATGGGTTAAAATGCCCTCTCAGATCAATGGTTAGACATGGGATGTTCCTTCTCCTATATTTGCTACCAGAGATGTTGGTTCTAATGCTTGAACTATTAGGACCTGCTAGCTCAATAGTCATTCTGTATCTTTTATTTTGTTTCCTAAGTTAATAAACACCAGTATAGATGGACAGGTGGAGATCAATATACTGATCAATAATATTTTTTTAAAAAGCTGGTGGCTGCCCAGGAATTGGCCTGTGTTACTGAGAGAGTTATCATGTTCAAGCCACTCTGGTCAGTAGGAGGAGGAATTCTCTCCTTACCACACTGACTCCTGGGCCTCCCCACCAGAGCTGATTATATTCTGGGAATGGGGCTGGTGCCTGGGAAATCACATTTCCCACAAGCATTTGGGGGCTGTTGTTGTGGTGGTCCACAAACCACTGAAGAAGGCTGGATGGGAAAGAGGGCAAAGAAAGGGACAGAAGGAAAGGAGGAAGAGACAGATGAAGGGAGGCAAGGAGAGAAAGAGAGGGAGGGAGGAAAGAAAAGGAGTCATAAGAAAGAATGAGAGAGGAAGAAAGGTGTTGAGTCCCTCCCTCCTGCCTCAACTCTGCGACATTAGAGCTTATAAGCGGAGACTGTCAGCTCATGCCTGCTGTGCCTAAAACAAAGGCCCACTACACTGAGTTCCGCTTTCAAGAATTCCGGAGGAAGGTATGCCTGGTCGCTGACTTGTCCGCTGGCTGAGGACATTGTTGAATGTAAACTAACTGACTGCCTGAGGACATCTGATGTTGACCTCCACCCTCACCACGGGCCGCGCCTCTCCCGCCTAGACCTACAGGACAGCCTGAGCCTTGAGAGCAGGCATGCCCGCCCGGCTTCCCATTGACTCTTTTCTGACTCTTTCCTGACTCCTCCCGCATTGTTTATGTTATGCAAATATCATTGTAACCTAGAGATCCAGCTTCACTTTCTCATGTACATATAAATCCTGAACCCCAAAAGTAAAGTGGAAGCCTTGATTGGGACTCAACTTGGCTTTGTGTCCTTTTGTTCTCGAACTCTGTGTTTCAGGTCTTTTTCTCCCTTCAACTGAGCGAGAACCCAGTTCATGAAACTGGGACAGTTTCAGAAAGGGAAGGAGACAAGGAACAAGGGACAGAGAAAGACAGAGAAGGAAAGGAGGGAAGAAAGAACAAAGGGTAGAACAGAGAGAAAACCAGACTGACAGCTGAGGTGGTATGAATAAGAATGATCCATATAGGCTCATATATCTGAATGTTTAGTCATCAGGGAGTGGAAGTCTTTGAGAAGATTAGAAGGATTAGGAGGTATGGCCTTGTTTTTGGAGGAAGTGTGTTACTGGGGGGTGGGCTTTGAGGTTTCAAAAGCCTACGCTAAGCTTCTCTCCCTCTCTCTCTCTCTCTCTCTCTCTCTCTCTCTCTCTCTCTCTCTCTC
>JADRCD010230102.1:0-15956 GCA_019843815.1 Montemys delectorum
GGGGAAAAAACAAGAAATCATGAACTGTAGAATTAATATCTATTAATAAATCCCAGGCAAGGTTGCTACTACCTCAATGGTTTATGTTTCAGAGTAAAAAACACATACACAGCTTTGACATTTAAATATGCCCTAAGCAGCACAATAGCTGGACAACTTACTAACCCCCATGCTTCTAGAACCTACCTCCCACCAATAATTCCGAGTTGCTATTTACTAATTTCTATGTTCCATCTTGTCTGCTCTTAACTCCAATTAGTCAGCGGTGTTGGCCACACTTTCTCAGACTAGAGCCCAACGTGCTCTCCTTGCATTTCTACCCCAAGTCTCCTTCCTCTCCACAGTCTCCTGGTATGGTGAATCTCTTCCTTCCTCCTCCTCATGGTCCCAAGCCTCTGGAACCCTAAACTCTGTCTTTCTTCCCCAGCTATTAGCTGCTGGCATCTTTATTTACCAATCAGATTCAAGGTGAGGCAGTTTCCAAAAGCTATTTTCAGGCCCTCTCCTGCAAACTGTTTAACGCCTGCTAGCATTAAAATGCAAGTGGCTACAATGAAGAATAATGAATCAATGAATCCTTTTAAGAAAGGAGGTGGCCTTCTATGCCAAACATTCTAAAGATTCAAACAAACATCTTATAATGAACACAAACATTCAACAATCTTTAAGTATCAGCACACATATGTCAATTCTATTGTAATATATTAATGATGAATAATATGAGAAGGTAATTGAGAAAATAAGCATATATACAAATGGATTCTAACAGAGAATAAAAAAGTACAACAAAATGTGCCCAACTTTATTAGAAAATTAGTAAGAAATAAATGTAAGGAAAAGGTGAGAAAACAATCTTGATAAGACAACTATCTCCAAATTAACCTATATATATTAGCTGGATTAAAGAAAAATTTAAAATATAGTCATGGGAGTGACTATATTTATTTGACTATTTTTGTTTAACTCTAGTTATTAGACTTATAAAATGATTTTCTATGAATTAACATCCATTCAACATTTGGAAAGAGTTTGAAAAGTATTGAAATTAATTATTTTTAAATGCTTGAATATAGCATTCAGTTTTGTTTTGTGTTGTCCCGGGTAGCTCCAAGATGATCAGAATGAAAAACTCCTTCAAGCTCTGAAAGAACAGAGATGGGAACCAAATCCAGAGCAGTATCTAAATAAGTTGCATCATAATATATTAGACACTTCTTTCCACCCTGGAGGTGATGCTAGGAGATAGTGTGTCGACGAGTTTTCATATTTTATGCCTTTGACACATTTAGGGAAGGAACCGTGATCTCCTTTACACATCCCCATATCTATACTCATTGTTACTGAAAATGAATCTATGGCATGTTAATTTCTATTAACACTGGACAATAGCTCAGTCAACAATCTGGATAACTCATGGAAAGTTTAGGGCATTGGAAGTGCCACAGTCACCATTTATTTTTCAATTAGGAGAAACTATGGGTGAAGTTTTTCAATTCTTTACCCTATATCGACTTAAAGAGTATTAACTACACAGTCTCCCACTTTTATCTATGATTCCTTTCTTACTGGCATTTGAGATCAGAGTATATACTGTGTTATTCAGAAAGACCTGTGAGACAGGCTACATAGAAAATAATCTTAAAAAAAGAAACAGATAAAGACAATGTGACATTAAATGTGTGCAGGCTTGTTGCATTCATTCCTTAGGCGGGTGTTTTCATCCTTATTCTGTGTGATGTCAAGATTAGTGCATGGCTTGTTTCCCTCTGTCAGTCCAGTGTGGCTGGTATCATGACAGGCAAGGATGCTGGAACTCCATGCCTAATTTTCTGAATCTTCACAGATTGATGTGTACTGTTACAATCTGATACTGTTTTAAATAAGAAGGATTCTGCACTCTCAATTCTATTACCTTACTGAATGAGAATCTATGTAGTTTTTCAATCTCCCTGGAGGATTTCCAATCCATAAAGTGAAGGAAAACTTGAGTAAAATATCAAAGTTCCCTAAGGAAATAATGACAGATTGAAAGCCCATGGTGCCGTTGTAAATCACTTATCTGCCTAATACACATGGAAACTATTCCTTTGAGAAGTCTGGGTGATCATCTATCCTGTTTACATGGGATTGCATGATAGCATTAGAAGCACATGGGAACTCTTACACATAAAAGGGAAAGGTGATAATTTTATTCTGCTTCTGAGATGGCTTTAACTTATGATACTAAGCTATGAGTTTCAGTTTGAGATACTGGCTGAACATATTTGAAATGTATCTATGATATAATTGCTCCTTCAAGACCAGCTAAGTAAGTAATTAAAAAGAAAAATGAAAAAAAATAGTGTATTTTTTAACTTGATAAATGTGACTTTCTGAATACCATTCATATTATTGTCTTCCTTTAACCTTAAAGTCCAGAGATCTAAAATATAAATCACTATTTTCCATATTTTACACATTCAAATGAAAGGTATTCAAAATAGGGCATGGAAACTGTTCAGAGATATTGGGAATGTAAGGGAAGGCAGAATTTTGAAGTAATCATTTCTACTTGGAAAAAACATTATTGTTCTACATTTGTAGATTTTTTTCTATGATGTGAGAGTAACTGAATTATTCTTGAATTTTTTAGAACAATGTATTTATTTCATTTCATCAAAGTTTAACCTGTTTTAGATGTCAACAAATGTTACCAAGGTATATATCACTAATCTCATCAATGAGCAGAAGTTTAGTGACAAGGGAAAACTGAATATGATTCTATCTTGTTTAAGCTCCTTCCTTTTTCTTTGAATTTCAGAAGACATGTTTTCATATGGGATGGGACTGATAATTTACAAAATTATTTACCTTGTTAATAATTAGGAAAAGACAGAGTATAAGAGCCAGAGGATGGATTAATATAAGGAAAATGTATCTTTTGGACACATAATGGAAGTGACACATACAAACTTAGAGTAATTGTAAAATCATGCATAAGAGTTGTGCAAGCCCAATACAGACCAAATCCTTGCATAGGAAGGGGAGTGGGGTTTGAAGTACTTTCCTTTGCAATTATAAGCTGCTGGGAGAAGGAGAGTCAGTGTTCTCTTAGAGTGTAATCTCTGGTGAGTTAACCATCTCTGGAGGAAGGCCACACTTCCAAAAATATATTAGCAGCACAAATTAGCCTGATGAAGAATAAAAATAATATAAAATTGAGTACATAAAGAAGGGAGGCTAGAAAAGATTAGAGACTGATGGCCAAAATTATCAAAAGAAGTATCAAATTTTGTGTGTGTGTGTGTGTGTGTGTGAGAGAGAGAGAGAGAGAGAGAGAGAGAGAGAGAGAGAGAGAGAGAGAGAGAGAGAGAATTTAAGCAAAAGATAATGATTATATTAAAGGAATTAGTTCTAAGGATGATGTTCGTTCTTTTATGAAAGACTGTTGTGGGAATGATTGTAACCTCTAACACGATTTCTCTTGGTCTGTATCCACAGATTCCTTTAAAGAAGAATGGGTTTTGAAAATGGCTCTTCAGTGACTGAATTCATTCTGGTGGGATTAACCAAGGAGCCTGATCTCCAGTGCCCCCTCTTCACCTTGTTTCTAGTGATGTATGTGGTCACTGTGCTGGGAAATTTGGGTTTGATTAGCTTAATTGGACTGAATTCTCATCTCCACACTCCGATGTACTTTTTCCTCTTTAACTTGTCCTTTGTTGACCTCTGGTACTCTTCTGTGTTCACACCCAAAATGCTGATGAGCTTTATATCAGAGAAAAACATTATTTCCTATAGAGGATGCATGACACAGCTTTTCTTTTTTTGTTTTTTCTCCATTTCTGAATGTTATATTCTGACCTCAATGGCCTATGATCGGTATGTGGCTATTTGTAATCCACTCTTGTATAATATTGTCATGTCTCCTAAACTATGTTTGAGCCTTATGTTTAGTTCATACATGATGGCATTTTCTGGTGCCATGGCTCACACAGGATGTATGCTGAGAGTGACCTTCTGTGGTACAAACACCATCAATCACTACTTCTGTGACATTCCCCCTTTGCTTCAGCTCTCCTGCACAAGCACCTATGCCAATGAGCTAGAGGTATTTGTTGTTGTGGGTATCAATATCCTTGTGCCCAGCATCACCATCCTTCTCTCTTATGGTTTCATCATCTCAAGTGTTTCTCATATCAGCTCTAAGGAGGGCAGGTCCAAGGCCTTCAGCACCTGCAGTTCCCACATAATTGCAGTTTCTCTGTTCTTTGGATCAGGTGCATTCATGTATCTCAAACCATCTTCTGCTGAGTCAATGAATGAAGGTAAAATCTCCTCTGTCTTTTATACAAATACAGTTCCTCTGCTAAATCCCTTAATCTACAGCTTGAGGAACAAAGATGTTAAAATTGCCTTGATAAAGACCCTGAGTAAGAGAGAGTGTTGATCTGAACGAGTGTCCTCTCTCTTGGAGTCACTGGAAGTGGAAAGTTAGTTTCATTAGTTTCATTTGCATGCGTTATTTTTGTTTTTAGTAGAGTTAAGAAAAATTGGGTTTCCTTTCAATAATTTATCTCTACTTTTTATAGATAAGGACTTTCACTTCTTACCACAGGAATGTTTAATTTATTTCACATGTATATCGAATAAATTTATATATTTGAAATAATATTTTTCACATTTTCTTCCTGTGAAGAAAGATTAATGTCTGATAATGACCATGCTGCACAATGTGTCAAGGACATGGAGGGACTCAGTTGGCACAAGCCTTCAGAAAAGTAACAGTATGCTTCTATTCTGGACATTCCTTACTTTATTGAAGGATATACCCTTTCAAGTTTGGAAATGGAAAGTTTCACAGTAAACTCAAGTTGCATGTTCATATAAGCAAGCACTGTGATATAACAATTTTTAGCAAAGACATATTTAATCTATCAAGTTAAAACTTTTTTTCCTCAGCAATTATAGCCATGTTTTTAAGCCAGAAACATTTGGAAATGACACAACCTAAAATGGAAATTTTAAACTTCAAAAACTTATTTGAAGAATAACCTACATTATGATAATGTCGTTCATGGAACAAGATGCTTAATTATTAGTCTTTAGAGAAAAGGACAAAATGTTATAAAATTAATGTTATCAAATTCCCATATAAATATCTTAAACATAACTTGTAATTATTTTTTCTAAGCTTCATTAAATATTTTGACAGTTTGAAACTTAGAATAAGCAATTGATTTTTCTAATATGGTAGTTTTTGGACAATATTAAGTCTGGGACTTACATTTCAGAAATACCAACTACTCATCCATCTGAAACCAATATTAGCCACCTTGGTTTTTCTTAAAAATTCATTTACACACACACACACATACACACACACACACACACACACACACACACACACATACACGCTCTCATACCTTAGATATATAGTATGTGTATATATATTAAATTATTGTTTAATGTTATTCTCATTTATTGTTTTTAGTTAAAAATATTTTTATGTGTATGTGTATGTGCTTGTATGAGCTTATTGCACCATGGGCATACAGGAGCCTACAGAGGCCAGAAGAGGGCACTGGAAGCACAGGACTAAAGTTAATATGATTGTGAGTTTCCATGTGGATTCCCTGAAATAGACTCAGGTTCTCTGTAAGAGCAATGAATATTTTCAATAATTGAGCCATGTCTCTTGATCCCATAAAATGATTTTCTTTGTTAAGAGAAAAATGTATCTAGTCATCAGTATCAATGGTATCTTGTAGCTTTTGCACTTTGTAATATTTGATCTACATTATTTCCCTGTTTCTGACAGCTGTGTATTATCCCTTTTTGTACTGTTACTTTGCTGGACACACCTTTAGATTGCCTGAGACTTGACTAGAGTTTCTTTTATGGGTTTCCATTGCATTCTTCATGTTTCTCATTGTAACATATGACCAGTTTAGTATGAATTCTGTATATATATATATATATATATATATATATATATATCAATCTAAATAAAGTGCAGATAAAATATAATTCTAGCTTTTTATGTCAATTAGCTTTTGTACATTTGTAGAGAGAATTCATGAGGATATTAGTAAAGAAAATCAAAGTGACAAAAAGAATGTTGTATTTTACTCCCCTCCAACATACACATATAAGAGAATGGGTAAGAAAATGGAGTAAAAATATTAAAAATCATTTTATGGTAGACAAGACATTGATAATGAAGGGAGATGTTAACTGAAACCTCTGAGATATCATCAGACCCATGTTTTCTTATGTGATCTAGTTGGAATTTCACAATTATTAGGTCTACAAGGTGAAAGTATTGTCTTAGACTTCTCTAAAGAGTTTTATACTTTGATAGTTGTTGGGAAAATAGATATTGATTTTGAATATACCTTGTTAAAGTCTACAGACATATAGAAACTGACAAATTAATTTGTAATATTATCTTTCAATCTTATCTATTATCTATTGACTACCATCAGCTGCATCATCTATAAACAAAAAATGAAAATTTAAGTAAATTTTTTTTTAAATTTAAAATCATTTTGTCATAAAAACTTTGAAATTTAAACAATTAACACCCTGAAATTATCTCTACTGAAGCAGGTACATCTCAGTGAACTTCTACATAGTTAGAATAGGTATTTTAATGCTGTAGATATTCACATTAGATGCTACTCTTTTATTCATGATTATTTAATATATTTTGATGTGCTTCTCTACCACCAAAAATGACAGAAAATGTAACAGAACTAGAACTATAAGAACCATTAACTTTATGTCTATCATTTTTGAATTTATCTACACAGAACTGAAAGTCTGATACCACTTTTAATTATACTCTCTAGGGTATTTATCTATGTAAGTGTTTTTTAAAAGAATATTATTTCTGTCTTAAGTACCTGAAGATCTAGTTTGCCAGTAAAAACTTGAAGGAATCTTGGAGGGTTTCATCCCCATCTGTAAAATGAAAACAAGATTAACAGAGACTGATAGATGCAGTCTAATCCTGCTTAAAATCTCAGACTAGCATCTGGAGAGACCATCTATGAGGACCCTTGTTATTTATAGTGAGGCCATTCAGATGTGATCAACTAAAGTTTCCTCAATATATTAAATGGATAGGCAACTTTAAGTAACTTCTAAGAGTCATAAAATTAAAAAACCAAAGCTGTGATATTAAATTTGAAGAATATTTTAAGAAAGTATTGTTTTTCAAATTTTCACTGTATATAGTCATTGTCTGTAATATTGTGCTTCCTAAGAACATGTTCATCCAAGAATATGTCATTATGTATGCAGCACTCTGTACTTTTGTATCTTACCTTTTCTACCACTCCTGTTGGAAGTCCCTTCTACTCCCTTGGAAAGTTTCAATTCTATGTTCATATTCAGTCTTATGCCTAGATACCTATGTGTAATCCAGGAAACATAAATCAGAAAAATATATCAGATTTGATTTTCTAAGAATGTTGTAATTTGCTTGGTATGAATTTCTGCAGTTATATCTCTTTTCACACAAATGATATAACTTTGTTTTTTCTTATGCCTGAAGCACTGTCCTCTGTATAAACATACCACACTTTCTTTGGATATTTTTCCACATTCTTTTTACACTTACTACAGTTTTTGCTTTCTTTATAGGGAGAATGATGAATGGATATGTTTCCTTTGTTTATCTGACAGCATATAAGTATTTGAAAAATTACTTATTTTTGTACTACTTTTGCATGCTGTCACTGTTTCCATTTGTCAGTCCTAAGCATTTACTTTTTTGTCTACCATATCTAAGACTATCCTAGAGAATATTTTTATCATTCTCTTTTATATAGAATTGTATCATGTTCAACAATAAGGATACTGAACTAATTTTTCTGCATTTAATTTCACTTTAGTTTTGTGTTATCTTATTGTCTTAGATAAGTCTTCATGTAAAATACTGATTAAGTATGAGAAAATCTTAACCTTATTCAACCTTGCAATATTTCCATATTCACAGTACTACCTCTAACAGAGCAGGTAGTGTACCTACTATTTCTAGACTACTGCTGACACAAATCTTGCACAGGCCCAACCTAGTAGACTATATTTTCACCTCAGACATAAAACAAAACTGGAAGCCATATGCCTGCTTCACAATTCAAATCATAAATATGTGGAAATATGTCTGCTCTCAGTCACACTAGTACTATATAAATTATCTCCAATGAAAACTATATGAATTTGTTCAAGAGTAGAAAATTTTACAGGACAACCTTGTATTTTATCAGATAATTTAAAGGAAAATGTCAATTTATCCCTAATCACAGATGATATATTATTTATACATAGGGGATTCCAATAATTCTTATAGAAAACCTATAGAAATGATCAAAATAATTTACCAAAGTGGCAGTATACAAAATCAAGTTATAAATTCAGTAGCCTTTTCGTATACCAATAGCAAACTTTGTGAAAAAAAGACTATGATCTCACTCACAATAGCCTAACAGTATCAATGACAGTAAATAGAGTACAGGTGGGAAATTGAACATGTATATAAAACCTTGAAAAGTCTCTCCAGGGATCTTGTCTATCAAAGTTCTACCTCTGAATGTATTTACAGCCTCTCTAAACAGCAATACCAAATGGTCAGTCATTTGTTCAAATGTTCAGATTTATAACTTCTAATATTCAAATGTTCAAACATCTAACTTCATGCATTTCATATAGCTCAAATCTTTCTTCATCTAACTTTTGTGAGGCAATATTTCTATTCATGAGAATAGAATATTAAAATCATCTACTAAATTTTAGAAGTTAGCCTGTGTCTCTATGTCTAGTAATATTTTTACAAATTTGAGTGCATCTGTAGTGTGTGTATTTAAATTAAAATATCATCTTGATAGGTTGTTCTCATAGTCTCTATTCTAATTAGAAAAGTGTATTTCTTGGGAGCAACAAATAGATTGGTCTTTTTTTCATTCATAATGCTAGTCAATGTATTATGATTGGAAAATTCAAACTATTAGTAGAATTTGTTCACTGACTCCTGTCATTTTGTTGACTTCATATTTTTTGGTACTTCTTTTCTTTCTCATGTGTTGAACTAATATTCTAATGTGTTCTGTTTCCTATATACTCCTGGATGTGTTCTTTTTCATCAATTGAAATGATTCTTTTATATTCTGTAGTCATGACTTAGTGACCAAATAGTCTTTTAACCTGTTTATTTTTATCATGGAAAGTTTTTCTTTGTCCTTAATTATAACAAATTATTATTCTGGGTAGTTTAGTCTGGATTGGGATTTCTCTTTAAATCTTGAAGCACATTACTCCAGTATTCCCTGATGAAGAGTAGAGACTACACTTATCTGTGAATATCAGAATCTATACCAGCAAAATTGTTGATAATATGACCTTTCAAATGTGACAGAATAGACTTGGAAAAGCCCATGAAAAAAAGCCGTACACAAAGAACTACAGGCATCAAACCTGGAAGAGGAAAATGTGGTCCTGTCCACAGAAGAGCACCCTAATTGGCTGTCAAATGCCAAATGATTAGCCCTGAAAACATACATAAAAATAATATCATATGTACTCAACAGGATGCATTTAGTTATTGTCACATGCCATGCACATACTAATAGCATTTCTTTAACATTGAAATACACAGATCTATAAAGATTCAGATGGAAAAAAGTGGGGAGAGGCTCATGACATGGAGAATGAAGAGGTGAGTCAAGTAGGTCTTAGGCCAGTCATAAATCAGTTGACTCATTCATAAAATGCAATTATTCTGGTGGAAGAGTCTTCTCAGAGTGAAGTAAGAATATAAATTATTTTCTAAACCTACATTTTTTAAGGCTGGACACCTCTAAAAGTTACAGTGTTTTACCAACAAAGTGCCAAAATGGATAGAGAAAAGACCATGAGGCCTTACCCTTACAGAAAAATCTACTAGTCCAGGGAAGCTGGAAACAATAGCTGCAGGCAAGAGTGTACTAATTTGTTGTCCAGATTCAAACATCAATCCTGAAAACATAAGTACCAGTAATAGTGGACTCAACATGTTCTATCTAGCATATGTGTGTATTACACACACACGCATGCATATATATATATATATACATACAAACATATATGCAATAATGATTAATGAAAAAGAGACAAAAAATTTGAAGATGAGATGGAAGGAATATAGGGGAGAGTATGGAAGGAGAAAAGAGAAGGAAGAAAACCTTATAATTAAATTGCAGTCTCAAAAATAACTAACAACAAAAATATTTCCAAGTTCTTAAATATATTTTTGATAAATCTGCAAGTATTTCAATGGTTCTGTCTTTCAGTGTTGTTTGGTGTGGTTCCCTCATAGATGTCAATGTACTACTCTTCTGTATATTTATTATTTTAACTGTAATATGTTGTAAGATTTCCTTCCTGCCTTTTTTTGTTTAGAGCTCTAAATATAGTTTGTAGCTTAGTGTGCTCTACTTTCTCTAGATTTGGGAAATTTTCTACTATGAGTTTTTTTTTTTTTTTTAAATATTCCTCTCTATACATATCACAAAGTTCTTCATTTTTCATGTTGAACATTCATAGATTTTTAAAACACAGTGTCTCCCAATTCATGTTCTAATATTTTTAAAAAATTTATTTTCTGTTTTGTTTAGTTGTTGTTTGTTTTTCTCATTCACTTTATACCCTGCTCATTGTCCCCCTCCTTGTCACAGTCTCCTACAGTCACTCTCCAAGCCTACCTGACCTTCTCCTCTGGGCAGGTGCCTCCTGCCGTGTTCCCCCTCAAGTCTCTGTAAGGCTAAAAGCTTCCTCTCATGCTGAGTCCAGACAAGGCACCTAGGTAGTACACTATATTCTATGCACAAGCAACACCTTTTGAAATAGGCCCTCTTCCAGTTGTTAAGGACTTACATAAAGAATAAGATACACATCTGCTATATACGTGCTAGGAGGCCTAGGTCCAGCCAGTGTATGCTCTTTGGTTGGTGGTTCAGACTCTGAGAGCCCCAAGAGTCCAGGTTAGTTTATTCTGTTGGTCTTCCTGTGGAGTTCCTAATTCCTTCAGGCTACAATCATTCCACCTATTCTTCTATAAGTCCCCACATCCATCTGCTGCTTGGCAGTGGGTGGCTGTATCTGTCTGAGTGAGCTACTGGGTAGATCCTCTAAAAGGAGAAATTACTCTTGTCTGCAAGCATAACAGAGTATCATAAATAGTGTTAGGAATTGATACTTGCTCATGGGATGAGTGTCAAGTTGGCCTGGTTATTGGTTGGGTATTCTCTCAGTCTTTGCTCTTTACTCCATGCCTATAATACTTGTAATTATGATAAATTTTGGGCTGAAAGTTTTGTTCGTGGCATGGTGTCCCTATCACTCTATGGAGTTCTTGTCTGACTGTAAGAAGTGGCCTCTTCAGATTCCATATCCCCAATGTAATGAGTCACAGCTAAAGTCACCCCCATTGATTCTTGCATCCCCCCTTATCCCAGGATTCTGTCACATCCTGGAGATACACCCTCATCACCCATTTCAGTTAAATATTTCCATTCGTCTTCATGACTATCTAGCCATCGTTCCTGTCCTTTCCCATACCTTATCCTGAACCATTCATTCCCCTCCCCATCCCCTCTTCTTAAATGTTAATCTTCTTAATTTATTGTTGTTATTGGCTAAAATCATTTATTCTGTAACTTCTCTTCAGGTCTTCATTTTCCATCCTATCACTGACCTTTTGATTTTATATTTTTCATTTATAGTTCTCCAAGTTTTTTTTTTTTGTATTGGAAAAGCTGAGTTATATGAAAAATAAATTAATGACATGCTATTTTATTATATTATTTATTTCTCTCTCGTATAATATATCAGTATCCTCCACTCCTCACGGTTCCCCACATACACCCCTCCATTCTCCCCTGGATCCACTCCTTCATTTCCCTTCAGGAAAGAGCAGACCTATCAGAATTACACTGGACTTCTCGCCAGAGACTATGAAAACCAGAAGATTCTGGGTTGATGTCATACAGACCCTAAGAGAACAGAAATGTCAGCCCAGGCTACTATACCCAGCAAAACTATCAATTACCATAGATGGAAAAACCAAAGTATTCTATGACAAAACCAAATTTACACAATATATTTCCACAAATCCAGCCCTTCAAAGGGTAATAAATGGAAAACTTCAAAACAAGGAGGGAAACTACATCCTAGAAAAAGCAAAAAAGTAATTTTCCAACAAAACTAAAAGAAGATAGCCACATGAACAGAATACCAACTCTAACAACAAAAATAACAGGAAGCAACAATGACCTTTCCTTTATATCTATTAATATCAATGGACTCAATTCCCCAGTAAAAATACACAGACTATCAGACTGGGTATGTAAACAGGACCCAACATTTTGTTGCATACAGAAAACATACCTCAGTGACAAATACAGACACTACCTCAGAATAAAAGGCTGGAAAACACTTTTCCTAGCCAATGGTCCCAAGAAAAAAGCTGGAGTAGCCATTCTAATATCGAATAAAATCAACTTTCACCCTAAAGTGATCAAAAAAGGAGGAACACTTTATACTCATCAAAGGTATATCTACCAAGATGAAGTCTCAATTCTGAACATCTATGCTCCAAATGAAAGGGCATCTACATTCATAAAAGAAACTTTACTAAACCTCAAAGCTCACATTGCTCTGCACACAATAATAGTGGGAGATTTCAACATGCCACTCTCTGCAATGGAAAGATCATGGAAACAGAAACTAAACAAAGACACAGTGAGACTAACAGAAGTTATGAAACTGATGGATTTAACAGATATCTATAGAACTTTTTATCCTAAAACAAAATGGTATACCTTCTTTTCCACACCTCATGGTACCTTCTCCAAAACTGACCACATAATTGGTCACAAATCAGACCTCAATAGATACAAGAAGATGGAAATAATTCCTTGCATCCTATCAGATCATCATGGACTAAGGCTGTTCCTCAATAACAACATAAACAATAGAATGCTCACTTACACATGGATGCTTAACAACACTCTACTCAATGATAACTTGGTCAAGGAAGAAATAAAGAAAGAAATTGAAGACTTTCTAGAGTTTAATGAAAATGAAGCCACAACATACCCAAACTTATGGGAAACAATGAAAGCAGTTCTAAGAGGAAATCTAATAGCTTTAACTGCCTCCAAAAAGAAACTGGCGAGAGCATACAACAGCAATTTAACAGCACATCTAAAGGTCTAGAACAAAAAAAAAGCAAATTCACCCAAGAGGAATTGAAGGCAGGAAATAATCAAACTCAGACTTGAAATCAATGAAATAGAAACAAAAAGAACTATACAAAGAATCAACCAAACCAGGAGCTGGTTCTTTGAGAAAATCAATCAAACACATAAACCCTTAGCCATACTAGCTATAGGGCATGGAGACATTATCATAATTAACAAGACCAGAATTGAAAAGGGAGACATAACAACAGACACTGAGGAAATTCAAAAAATCATGAGATCCGACTACAAAAGCTTATACTCAACAAAACTGGAAAACCTGGATGAAATGAACAATTTTCTAGAAAGATACCAGGTACCAAAGTTAAATGAAGATCAGATCAACGATCTAAACAGTCCCATATCTGCTAATGAAATAGAAACAGTCATTAATAGTCTCCCAACCCAAAAATCTCTGGACCAGATAGATTTAGTGGAGTTTTATCAGACCGTCAAAGAAGACCTAATACCAATACTCCTCAAACTATTCCACAAAATAGAAACACAGGGTACTCTACCCAATTCATTCTGCAAAGCCACAATTCCTCTTATACCTAAATCACATAAAGACCTAGCAAAGAAAGAAAACTTCAGACCAATTCCCTTAAAATATCGAGGCAAAAATACTCAACAAAATTCTTGCAAACCGAATCTAAGAATATATCAAAACAATCATCCATCATGATCAAGTAGGCTTCATCCCAGGGATGCAGGGATGGTTCAATATTGAGAAATCTATCAATGCAGTTCACTATATAAAGAAACTGAAAGAAAAAAAATTATGATCATCTCACTAGATGCTGAGAAAGCATTTGACAAAATCCAACATCCCTTCATGATAAAAGTCTTGGAAAGATCAGGAATTCAAGGCCCATACTTAAACATAGTAAAAGCAATATACAGAAAACCAGTAGCCAACATCAAACTAAACGGAGAGAAACTGGAAGCAATCTCACTAAAATCAGGGACTAGACAGGCTGCCCACTCTCTCCCTATCAATTCAATATTGCACTTGAAGTCCTAGCCAGAGCAATTAGACAACAAAAGGAGATCAAAGGAATATGAATTGGAAAGGAAGAAGTCAAATTATCATTATATGCTGATGATGTGATAGTATACTTAAGTGACCCAAGAAATTTCACCAGAGAGCTCCTAAACATCATAAAAAACTTCAGCAAAGTAGCTGGAAATAAAATTAACTCAAGCATATCAGAGGCCTTCCTCTACACAAAGGATAAACAGGCTGAGAAAGAAATTAGGCCAGGATGGGCTTCAGCCCAAGGACTCAGGCGGTACCAGCCAGAAGCCACAGGCCTCAGGAGTCGCAGGGGAATCTCAGGGCAACAGGGTCAGGATCCTCTCAGCTTCCAAGTAACAAAGTTGGATCAGTGCCCATCTCTGCCCCCTCCCTGCTAGTGGAGGGCCTGCCTCCAGGGCAGGTTTCAGCCCAAGGAGTCAGGTGAAACCCTTCATTTTCTCTAAGGTGACTTTCTAAGGCACGACCAGTCTGAAGCCACAGGCCTCAGGAATTGCAGGGGTGTTGCAGGGCTGCAGGGACAGGATTTTATCAGCTTCTGAGTGACAGAACAGGATCAGGGACCATCTCTGCCCCCTCCCTGCTAGTGGAGGACCTGCCTCCAGGGTGGGCTTCAGCCAAAGGACTCAGGTGAAACCCCTCATTTTCTCTACAGTAACTTTCTAAGGCGGGACCAGCCAGGAGCCACAGGCCTCAGGAGTTGAAGGGGAGTTGCAGGGTGGCAAGGACAGGACAAGCTCTAGTCAGAGACACCAAGAACACCTAACACCAGAGATCAAGAGATGGCGAAAGGCAAACACAAGTATCCTACCAAAAAAACCAAGACTGTTTGACTTCACCAGAACCTAGTACTCCCACAGCAGCAAGCCCTAGATATCCCAAAACACCAGAAAAGCAAGATTTGGATCTAAAAACATATCTCACAAAGCTGATAGAGGAACTTAAGAAGGACATGAATAACTCCCTTAAAGAAATACAGGAGAAAACAGATAAAGAGGTATAAGCCCTTAAAGAGGAAACAAAAAAATCCCATAAAGAATTACAGGAGATCACAAGTAAACAAGTAGAAGCCCTTAAAGAGCAAACCCAAAAATCACTTAAGGAATTGCAGGAAAACACAAACAGATGAAGGAATTGAATAAAACCATTGAAGACCTAAAAATGGAAGTAGAAACAATAAAGAAATCACAAAAAGAAACAACCCTGGAGTTAGAAATCTTAGGAAAAAAAGTCAGGAAACATAGATGCAAGCATCACGAACAGAATACAAGAGATAGAAGAGAGAATCTCAGGGGCAGAAGATAACATAGACAATATTGACAGAACAGTTAAAGAAAATGCAAAATGCAAAAAGACCATAACCCCAAACATCCAGGAAATCCAGGACACAATAAGAAGACCAAACCTAAGGATAATAGATATAGAAGACCTCCAACTTAAATGGCCAGTAAATAGCTTCAACAAAATTATAGAAGAAAACTTCCCTAACCTACAGAAGGAGATGCCCATGAACATACAAGAAGCCTATAGAACTCCAAACAGACTGGACCAGAAAAGAAATTCCTCCCGCCACATAATAGTCAAAACACCAAATGCACAAAACAAAGAAAGAATACTAAAAGAAGAAAGGGAAAAAGGTCAAGTAACATATAAAGGCA
>JADRCD010230103.1:0-22037 GCA_019843815.1 Montemys delectorum
ATTGCACTGAGTTCAATCAACTCCACTCAAATGAACTGACTGATGCTCTCTCTCTGTACTGCTCTTAAATAGCTTCTTTTTCCTGTGCTGTTCTCATGAGAGTTGGGTGTATCCTATCTCTGACTCATTTTGTCAAATCTTTCTCTGATTTGTCACTTTGTCTGCCCCTCAATTAGATGCCATTTTCAAACATATTTGCTTCTTTCTACAAACTAGTTTTAACTTAAAGGTATTAACCGAGGACATGTCTGTATTCCAGCCAGGGGGATTAAAGATATATAGCATATCAGCATTCCATCTGAATCACACAGACCTAGTTCTTTGTATGTAATCCTTTGGCAGAGCAGCCATGTTGCTAAATTAAAATTCCTCTGTATCTAATAGCAGCTCAGAGGAGCAGAGATGGCCTTGTTTCCTTTTGATGTCCATCAAAAGGGGTCAAGTGTAGAGAATCTGAGGTTTAGTGTTGGTTTGAATTCCATATCCTGCTCATTTCTAACTAACCCTGATCCAGACTCTTGGGTCTTGCAGAGACTCCAAATGTTTTAAGATGTACTCCTTTTGGGCTAATGAGCTATTTCACTAGCAAGGGTGCTTGTTGCCGAGTCTCACAATCTGAGTTTGGTCCTCGGAACTTAAGGGATGGAAGGAGGGAAATGACTTCTGAAAGTTGTTTTCACCTCTGTGACATGGCACATGCATATGTATACACACACGCATACTCCCTCACTAAGTAAAATGTAGTTTAAAAAAATGAAAATACATGTACAAAGCTGTACCTTTGTTATTTGAAAACTACATGTAAAAGCAAAATGTTTTCAGGTATATCGATACACAGCATGAATACGACAGAACAGGACAACTCTACATCAATACTTGTTTCATAAGACACACATCAGATTTACTTGCATTGAAGAGAAGAACAGAGTCTGGTGGGAATTGTCCTACATGGTCAATGCTCAAACTGTAGAGGATTTGCCCTTCTCTTGAGCCTAGCAAATGCATGTGAAAACCATGTTTTACTGATACCAGACAGATATTCTTGAAATGCTGTGGCTGTACTTTTCTCCTTCTTAAAGTAGGACTGGCATTTGCCTATGTTTGCCACTTCCTTTTGTCACTTCCTAGGAGTTAGGGGAAGGGTGTGGTAGAGCAGACCGGACAACATGCTGCAACAGAAAATGTAATGGACCCCCCCCCCCCCCCAAAAAAAAAAAAAAAAAAAGGAGCTTCCCTTGGAGAGACACAGACCACAGCACTCAGCACTAGTGTGGGGGAAAGATGGTGAGGCAGAGAGGTCACAGAAGCTGGAGTGAGGGGACATGAGAGCAGATGTGAGCAGAGTTGTGGGTAGGCACGTGGTCTTGGATAAAACCCCACGAAAGTCCTCTGAGTGATCTAGTTCACTCAGCCGCAAGACAAGGATAACAATTCTCTGAACAACAACTAGTTTTCACAGAGTTTGTTACAGTAAGTTAAACAGTATGAGCAAGGCTAGTTGTTTATTTCGATAAAAATAGAGTGTCCTCAAATGATTTTGAGAATTGCTCATCACTGCTATTCATGATTCTGAAGTACAAGCAGCAGCTTTAAATCATGCAAGCCAGTCCATCTCCTAATATCGTCTTTTGTTTCTGAAAGCTCTCTTCCTGCTCGCTGTTATTTTAGCAAATTGCAGAAGCACTGTCATGCTCAGTCAGGGAAGTGTCAGTGGGCAGACTGGGAAAGTGAAGTATGCAAGCACAGTGTGAGGGAGCATGGTTTGCGCACAGCCTGCTTCTCAGTGCTCATCACTTGGCTCTGTGCCCTTTGTGTCGGTCCTGTCAGCACTTTCCCACATTAGTATGTGGTAATGTGATTATCCTGACTGACAGCCATGTGAGGTATGTGATGTGATGGAGCCTTTGCATGCTTTCTCACATCCCAGAGAAGGATAAACCACTCAGTGTGGGTTGTGTTCAGGCAGAACTAGTCAAAGGCAAAAGTGGTAGAATAAAAAGTCCCCATTTAACCATTTGAAATTCCTGAAATCCTTGGATTAAAACCGAGAACAAGAAATCATCAAGGTGGGGCTGGCGAGATGGCTCAGCGGGTAAGAGCACTGACTGCTCTTCCGGAAGGTCCTGAGTTTGGATCCCAGCAACCACATGGTGGCTCACAACCACCTGTAATGAGATCTGACACCCTCTTCTGGTGCGTCTGAAGACAGCTACAGTGTGTTATGCCCAGAGTGAGCAGGGGCTGGAGCAAGCAGAGGTCCTAAGTTCAATTCCCAGCAGCTACATGATGGCTCACAGCCATCTGTACAGCTACAGTGTACTCATACATAATAAATAAATAAATAAATAAATAAAATCTTTTTTTTAAAAAAAGAAATCATCAAGGTGTATGGCTGCTGATTATGATAAACACTGAAGTCAGAAGCTATTGTTTTCTCTTTCCTCAGCTTTGACGATGTCTAGCCCCACTCCCGTCCCATAATATGATAATTGATTAGTTCAATTTATTAGCAGAAGAAGTGGCCAGTGTAATAATAGGATGTGGGCATTGAACATACTTAAGTATCTTACTGCTAAGTTTCTGAGAGAGGAGGAGAAGAAAGGAAAATAAACAAACACATTGGAAAATTATTGGGAGAACTGAATTCCAGCACTCTGATGGCAGAAGTAGGCAGATCTCAGTTCTAAGCCAGCCAGGAAGTTCCAGGACAGCCAGGGTAACATAAGAAGCCGTGTCTTAAAAACCAAAACCAAAACCAAAACAAAAGTTATTGACAATCTACAGTTTACTTTAGCACTATCCAAAGTGAAATGAAATGGACTGAAAGCTGTTTAAGACATTGATAAAATTATACAGACAATGGCAATACTGAGCCCATGATGATAATATATATGTAGAAAATATGTAGAAAAGTATCAGTGAATTCCAAAATATTCAATGACAATCAACCAAACATAAGTGTATTACACCACAATACCATATATGTTGCAAATATTTAGCTAGACTGACTTTCTCTTAAATACCACATGCTACATTCATAAAGGAACATCAGACCACAATGTGTTGACATGGTAGACCTCAAAAATGTTTCTTCCTTTTTTCTCTCCCTTCATTTTACTGAGAGTTAGAATTTATTTATTTAAAAGGGTAAACTTTCCATGATGATGATGGTGGTGGTGATGGTGGTGGTGGTATTGTTTATATGGTGTGTGGTTGGGAAAACGTGCAGGTCAGAGGACAAGTTGGCTCCTTTTTTCCATGGTAGGATCTGGGAATAAAACTCGGGCCACTAATCTCATTTCTATTGTGTTGATAAAAACACCATAACAAAAGCCAGAAATTAGTTTATTTTAGCTTACAATTCCAGAGTACAGGTCATCATTGTAAGGAAGACAGGAACTTCAAGTAGCTGGTCATATTATACCCTCAGTCAATAGTAGAGAGAAATGAGTGTACACAGGCTCAGGAATCAGATAGCTTTCTCTATTCTCATACAGTCCAAAGCCCCAAATCAAGGATTAGTGTTGTCCACACTAGGTTAGGGCTTCCCCCAAAATTAATTTAATTAAAGCAATCTCCCCAAGACACACCCACAGGTCACACAATACAATCAAGTCCCTTGTTGAGACTCAGATGATTCAGGTTACTGACAAGTTGACAGTTCAGTTAACCATCATGTTCTTACCGGCTGAGCCATTTCAGCAGACCTAGAATATCTTTATTATAAAACTAGGAACTTAGGGATCAAATCTAGGGATATCCAATCTGAAAGGTTTCCAACTATAGAAGTAAACATTTATTAAAAAAAAAAAAAAAAAAGAAAAGAGTGCAATTGGCTCCTAGTTTTAGGACATTGTGTGTGTGGTGCAAATCTTGGTGGTCAACATCAAATACTTTGGAAGAGGGAACCCCAAGCAAAGAATTGCCTCTCTTACACTGGTGAGTGAGCATGACTGTGGAGCATCTTCTTGACTGTTAATTGATGGATGGGGGCTTAGCCCGTTGTGGGTGGTGTCAACCCTGGGCTAGTAGTCCTGCGTTATATAAGAAAGAGCATAATCTCGGATGGAAGCTACAAAGCAGGGTTCCCCTGTAGTCTCTACTTTAGTTCCTGTTTCCAGGTGCCTACCTAAAAACCTTTCCCCTGGCTTTTCGGGATAATGGATTGCAGTCAGTTAGCCAAAATATACCCTTTCCACCCTAAGCTGCGTTTAGTCATAGTGTTTATTGCAGGAACCCACAGCAAGTAGGACAATGTAAATAATTAATTTTTTTGTTTTGTTTTGTTTGTTTAGAGACAGCATTTCTCTGTGTAGCCCTGGCTATCCTGGGACTTGCTTTGTAGACCAGGCTGGCCTTGAACTCACGGAGAAATGCCTGCCTCTGCCTCCACGGTGCTGGGATTAAGAATGTGTCCCATGCATGATTAAGTCTTTAAAAAAAGAAACCCAACCTTTTATTGATGTAGCCCACGGAAGCAGGTAGACTAAGTGCAGGTTCTTACTTCCTCCTCTCCAAATCCAATCCCCAGCTCTATAGCAGACCACGTGCTATAGGCCTCCCCTCTCCCTCTGCCCCCATCTTGACTGATCTTCATTTCCGCTAATCCTTTTTCATGGCTAGCCCCCCAACTCCAGCAGGTATTCCTTGGGAACCTGCCAGCCAAGCCTGCCACAGAAGCAAACATGGCAGCGAAGCAGGTAGGTGAGCTTCAGATCTTCATTCTCTCTGTCCTCCGGATTCAATCCCCTGCCTCATCCCCAGGTCTGTAGCAGACTACCTGGTACTGACTGGCCTCTCCTCAATCTCTGACCCTATTCTCAAGGAACTAAGCAGATCCTGGTAGAACATCCTGCTTTCCTTCATCCTATGGTTAACACCCCTACAACTCCCAAGCCCACTTGTCTCCATTCCTAAGTATCAGGTTCTCAAACCTTGAAACACATTTTACCCTGGACTCACAGTGCCCGTGAATAGCAGGGTCCCAGAAGCATTTCCTACCAGGCAACAAACAGCCACTACACTCTAAGAACCCGAGAGAGCAACAAAAACCCAAGAACCAAAGGCCCACTCAACTAAGACAAGACCAGATATCAGCACCTAGAATTAAAATCTTCCTACCAGTCCGTGAGCATGGGAGACCTTTCCATTTTCTGAGATCTTCTTTACTTTCTTCCATGACTTGAAGTTTTGATCATACAAGTCTTTCACTTGCTTGGTTAGAGTTCCACCGAGATAGTTTATACTATTTGAGGCTGTTAGAAAAGGTCTTGTTCTCCAGATCTCTTTCTCAGACCATCTATCATTGGTATATAGGAGGGCTACTGATTTTTGTGAATTGATTTTGTTTCCAGCTACTTTGTTAAAGGAATTTATCAGTTGTAAGAGTTCCCAGTGGGATTTTTAGAGTCACTTATATATACTATCATATCATCAGTAAGTGAAGATACTTCGACTTCTTCCTTTCTAATTTATATCCCCTTGATCTCTTTCAGTTGTCTTATTGCTGTACTATAAAAGGTCCAAGCCCACTTATGGGTTTGAAAACTCACCAAACGCCACTAGTCCTCGTGCTTGAAAATTCACCAGTTTCTGAGCCTGAGAACCTACCAATCCCTGAGCTGGAAAACACCCGTAATCCCTGAAGTCAAAAACTCACCAATCCCTGGGTTTACACCAATCCCACTAGTTTCCACCCTAGAAATCTCTACCTGGAAAACTCCAGCCACAAGAAACCTTATATAAAGCCTGCTTCCTGCTCACTTCCCTATTGCTTCTCGCCTGAGCAAAACCAGCCACCCTCTTGTCTCTCTTCCAATAAATCTCTAGTGTGAGGTATGTTGTGCAGTGTGATTTTTTTGGTATTCCTTGGCTCCTGACTGCCAGGATACAATTCCTCTCAGAGCTATTACACTTCTATTGAGGAGACCTTTCCTGTCAGAGCTGCAGCACTTCTATAGAGGAAGTCTCTCACCTCATAGTTGCAATACTTCTATATGGGAAACCTTTCTCCTCAGAGATGTAACCCTTGCAATCGCTCTAGCTTAAAACTTCAAGTACTATATTGAATAGGTATGGAGAGCGTGTACAACCTTGTCTTATTCCTGGTTTTAGTGGAATTGCTTTGATTTTCTCTCCATTTAATTTGATATTTTCTATCTGTTTGCTCTAAATTGCCTTTATTCTACTTAGATATGTCCACCGCATCCCTAGTCTCTCCAAGACTTTTATTATGAAGGGGTTTTGTATCTTGTGAAAGATCTTTTCTGTATCTGTTGAGATGATGATGTGGGTCTTCTTTCTTTCAGTTTGTTTGTATGGTGCATTACATTTACTGATTTTCTTATGTTGAACCATCCCTGCATCTCTGAGAAGGAGGCTACTTGTTCATGGTGGATGATCTTTTTACTGTGTTCTTGGATTTGGTTTGCAAGTATTTTAGCATCTGTGTTCATAAAAGATATTGATCTGTAATTCTTTGCCCAGTCTTTATGTGGTTTGGATATCAGGGTAACTGTAACCCCATAAAATGAATTGGGCAATGTTTCTTTCATTTAAGTTTTATGGAATAATTTGAAGAGTATTGGAGTTGACTCTTCTTTGAAAGTCTGTTTGTATTGTCTATTTAAACAATTTAACCCACCTTTAATCCCAGCACTTGGGAGGCAGAGGCAGGCAGATTTCTGAGTTTGAGGCCAGCCTGGTTTACAGAGTGAGTTCCAGGACAGCCAGGACTACACAGAGAAACCCTGTCTCGGAAAAACAAACAAACAAACAAACAAACAAACAAAAACGAACCAATTTAACTGATTTTGATTTAACTTTGGTAAGTGGTACCTATCAAGAAAAGAATAGATTTCTTTTAGATTTTTCCAAAGTAGTGGAATACAGGTTTTTAAGGTATGTTCTTATAATTCTCTGCATTTTCTTGGTGTCTGTCATTTTCATTTCTAATTTTATTAATTTTTAAATTCTTTTTCTTTTTTTTTTAAAATTAATTTATTTATTATATGTAAGTACACTGTAGCTATCTTCAGGCACTCCAGAAGTGGGTGTCAGATCTCGTTACAGATGATTGTGAGCCACCATGTGGTTGCTGGGATTTGAACTCAGAACCTTCGGAAGAACAGTCAGTACTCTTAACCACTGAGCCATCTCTCCAGTCCTTAAATTATTTTTTAATTAATTAATTAATTTACATCAAACAATGTCCCCTTGTTCTCCCCTTACAGAGACTTTCCCCATTCCCTCTTCCTCTTAATTGATTTTTCTCAAAGAACCAATTCTGTTTCAATGATTTGTTGCACTGTTCTCATTTCTATTTTATTGTGAATGCTTTGAATATGATTATTCATTGTTATCTACTCTTTTTGAATATGTTTGCTTCTTTTTATTTGTTCACTTTCCTTGATTTTGTAAGCTTCCTGTCATTTCTGTTGATAAAATCCAGTGTTAATCAGTTGGGGGTCTGATCTGATAGAGTTGGAATAGTTATTTTAATTTTGTTGTGTCTGTTGTGATTTGCTTAGTGTCCAAGCATGTGGTCAGTTTTGGAGAAAGTTGTACAAGGTCCAGAAAAGTATATTCTTTTGAGCTTATTTTAGCATGTCTACTGAAGTCTATGCCATGGCAGTATATTATGATGGGGCATGTAACAGAGGAAGCTACTCACCTCATGGTTGCCATGAAGAAGACAGAAAGGGACTGGGTATTCAATGTTTCTTTCAAGGGTATACTTCCCACTCTATTGGCATTTCTCCCATAACCCCCTTCTTAAAAGTTCCATCATATCCTACTACTATATGCTAGGAATCAAGAAGCAACTATCCACATTGTAGTAGTATGCCAAATTCCACTGTACTCACACATTTAATCTTTATGAAGCTCTCGTCCACCCAGCACAAGAAGGGCTGAGTTTTTTCCCTTATGAAAATTCTCTGTAGAAAGGCTCAGCAGGATGCTTCAAACTTAGCACAGCAACAGTGGTATTTTTCAGGAGAGAGGGGCCTTTCTAGGATGATGTCATAAACCACATTAGTCAGTCAATCCATGGCAGACATATTGGGAATGACCAAAGAAATGGCCAAGGTACATTCCTAAGAATGAAAAAACAATGTGAGGGATCTTGTACTGTTGGAAAATTTGAAAATTAATACTAATACATCCAAATGAATTTCTTGTGGGCAAAAGGGAGATTTTCCCTAGAGTTCAGAAAAGCTTTGCCAGAGTTTCTTTTTCTTTTTTTTCCCCTTCATTTTTTTTCCTACTCCATTAAGAAATTGTCATTCTGAAATATAAATAATTGGTATGGTCTTTGTTTTGAAAAAGTCAACTATATTCAGTTTTTTTTCAGATGGCATAGTTACAGCTACAGAGAGTTGGTAAGTTTCCTGTTATAAAAAGGGCATCCCCTTACTCGCGAAGGGCAATGAACAAAATTCTGAAATAAATGCAGTGTTGTAGGCAGGATTTCGACTTCTGTGATCTGTGCCCTATTGTTAGGTCCTTGAACATGAATTTCTTACATTATGATGGAAATGTTGAATTGGAGTACTTATGGTACCTAAAGGCCTGAAGGCTTAGCCAATAAGCGTTCCTTCCCAGATGCTCCTCCTGGTAAAAGGTATTTAACCTCAGGCCCACCCTGAGAAGTTGGGTATGGTTTTACTCATCCAATCTTCACCATGACAGTGGACTGTCTCTTTTCATTGGGATCTGCTGTGTGGAACGATGGAGAAAGTTTTTGTCTATAGAGCCACTGTCTAAATCCCCTGTTCTGCCTCCCCTAGCAGCTGAGCCCAGTGGTGGAGTGGAGGCAAGACCCAGAACCCTACATTTAATCAGCAATCTTACTCAGCTGTAAATTCAGAAAACTAACGTGACTGACTGTGCTGGCAAGATATGCTCGTTGGTACAATAATGACATGGATATTGTGGGCTAACCAATCCTTTTATGATTTGCTTTAAGGTCCATCCCGTGGTATGGAACCCATACATGGCACAACTATAACGGCTAAGAATCTGTAGCTAGATTCATAGGCTCTGGGGGAGAGCTCACTACTAAAACTCTATAAAAGGGTCAACACCTCATGGCTTATTGTTATGCACATAGATAGTACTTTCTCAAACCTCATTAGAGAAACTTTTTTTTTTTTTTTTTTTTTTTTGCAAGTAGGGTATGATTAACAGAGAGGGTCATAATTGGCAAAGGTGTCGAGAATAAAAGAAACATGAAATTAAGTGGGAAATCTCGATCACATGGCACCTTCTGAGTCTGAGAGATTATCCAGAAGAGGGAGATAGAAAGATTGTTAGTGCCAGAAGGAATAGACAACTAAAAGAAAAGCATTGTCTCATTGTCTGGAAACAGCAGGGCAATTGCACATATGAACTCACTGTGATTGTGGTAGTGCAAGATCTGTGGAAACTCAAGACAGGACCATCCTAGCATAGAGGGTAAATGGTGGACATGAAGTTACACTCCTAACTGTTGATAACCACCTGTTTCTTAGAAAGATCCGATCAGTTTTCCTTATGAATGTGGCACCTGGTACTCTAGAGGCTAGCCGCAGGCCCAATCACACGTTGGCAACATTAATTGGATTCAGTGGGCTGGCAAAAAGTAAAGATATGAGGTTGGATGCTGAGGAATGAGAACTGAATCTGGAAGGAGTTGGGAGAGAGTGTGTGTGAATCAAATCAACATAAGTATAGAAAATTCTCAAATAATTAATAGAAATGAAAGTACATACATTACAATTCATTTTTGTGGCATTTCTTCTATACCAACACGTTACATTACATAAAATCTATTTTTGCTTTCAAAGTTCAATGAATATTTAAAGGAGCATTTTTGCATATTTTTCATGGAGTACAAGTATAACTATAGCAAAATGCAAATTTCTCTGGATGCTGACATATGAAAAATTTTCTCTGAGTTTCTGGAAGCAGTCTGCATTTATCATGGTTAAAAAGGACTTCCATTGAGACCAGCCATGCCCTATAAATTGCCACCACAAGAGCACTGGGTGGAAAGCTGAAAAAAGGAAGTTGCAGCAGGGGTTGGAGTCGGGGGGACAACAAAACCCCAAAATTTCGATATGGTACAGAAAATGGTGTAGTTCTTATTCCATCTTACTAAGATAAAAAGTTAAGGCTTGACAGCCTAGAAAAGCGTAATTTCCCCTGTGAAAATCTAAGACATGATATTATTGACTTTATCTTAACAAGTCACATCAAGTCACAACAAGTAAAAATATAATGTCAAGAAATAGAGCATCATTTCTGATTATCAAAGTACAGAAAAATAAATCAATATTTTACCCAATGTATTTATCTCTTTGTGACCAACCAGAGCTCCTGACCATATAGGTTACACTCACATCATTTAATCACATTATAAGTCAGTAAAGGATCATGCTTTTAAAATAATAATCAAAGTTCTATAGGCATAAAGTCATTAGATATACATGGTTAGAAACCACCAAAGGACAAGTGTGCTCCAGTCAAAGAGTCATCTTGTGTGGTTTGAAACTCATAGTTACAAACTTCCTTCTGGGGAAACCCAGTCATGTTCTTCTGCCCCTGCTAATTTGAATAGGGCATGAGCTGAGTCAGATGACAACCTGTGCACACAGCACAGCATCTGACTAGCTAAAAGACTTGTCTGAAAAATGACCTTAACGTAAGGTGTGCTCTTAATGTCATTGGAAAGCACTGACTACTGTGTCTAGTTGCCCGGGGTTGCTTTACAGTTTAATACAATGGGGCATAGAGTGCACTGAATCTAATGTTTGTGTATCTATAGGATCTTACTCCTGAAGAAGTAACCCATTCCTGGCATGAGCATCTTATTTGTTAGTCTGTGGTGTCTCTAAGGAGTATTATCACTTTGTTATAAGGTCATACACGTATATTAAAGCTTGTATGATAGTCTGTTCATAGCATGTTTTCCTCTGTCTTTGTCACTCTATCTCTGTCTCTGTCCCTTCCCCTATTCCCACTCTATCTTTTCCCACAAGACATAGTTCTCTGTGCAGCACTAGTTGTACTGGAAGTGACTCTGTAGACCTGGCTGGCTTCAAACTCAGAGGTTTGTCTGCCTCTGCCTTCTAAATGCTGGGATTAAAGGCATGTGCCACTCCTGTCTGGATCCATACGACTTTTTTCAAACGGTGTTCAGTGTTACTTATCCATCCACATATTCCCTCCTCCATTGTTCCTTCCTAGCCTCCTACCCCATTTAACCCTTCTTCTTCTATTATTCCCCTTTAACCCTTTACACCCCTGCATTCTGTCCTCCTCCCCTTGAAAGCCATGGCCACCCAGACCATTACCTTAACACTGTGAGCAATTCAAATGAAACATAGATATTTCAAGATTCAAAGCTAACATCCAAATATGAGATAAAGCATACAGTCTTTGTCTCAGTCTGGGTTACCTTACTTGTGAATTTCATAATTTTGTTTATTTGATAGCTGAATAAAATTCCATTCTGTAAAGGATGTACCACATTTTCATTACTGCCAATGCTCTTGCTTGCCCTACAGAATTTGATGATTAGACCCTGGTGCCAAAGGTACCACATACTTGAATCACAGAACATGTGGAAATTAAACTGACACTCTCCTGGAAGCTTTAACTCTAGCACACTACCAGAGAAGAAAGGTAACCAATAGTTTTACCCAGCCAAGAGCCATGAAAGCTACACTAATGACTGTCTTTTGTCCTCGAAAGAGATGCCCATTGGTGTAAAAGTGGCATGAACATTGTGGGGGAAGCCAATCACTTTTGGATCGAGTTTAAGGCCCATTCCGTGGCATAGAACTCACACTTTGGCACCATTATCAGGGCCATGAACCTACTGCTAGACAGATCACAGGACCTGGGGGCAAACTTACTACTAATACTCTATCAAAGAGAAGAGTATCAAATCTACTCTTCATGACTTATTGTTATGTCAATAGTCATGCTTCTCTCAAGCCTCATCAGGAAATCTTTGCAGTAGAAGGTGAGTAACAGAGACTCCTATCTGGACAAAGTACAAAGAATGAGAGACTACAGAGTGCTTAGCTCTAAATGGAACATCTATATCACATTCCTTCTCCCAAGGATCAGAGATCATTGTGGAAGAGGAGGGGTGGTTAGAAAGCCTGCAAGTTTCAAAGATAGTGAATGATTAGAAGAAAACGATTGCCTGGATACAACAAGGAGGCTGCGTTTTTGAATTTACATTGGTTGTGATAGCATTCAATAGATATGTGTGAGCTCAAGCAGGCAAAATCTGACTATGGAAAGGGAAGGTGAGCACAGAGTCACACTCCTAGATAAGAGCTATTGGTAGATGATAGCTGCTGGGACAGGGAGTCAGTTTTCTTTAGAGTGTGGCCCCTGGTGGGTTGCTCATGCTGGCCACAGATCCAAGAGTACATGGGCAACATATATTGAACTTGGTGAGCTTAAAAAATGAGAGCATAATGTTGGGTGGGTAGAGGAGAGGGGGCTTTGATCTGAAAGAATTTGGGGGAAGGTGAATATAATTACAATACATTGTATAAATTACTCTGAAATAATTAAAAATATGGTCTGGAATCTCCATTTAGGGAGAAGAGGTTGGGAGAATTTGCTTGTTGTTTGTGTTAGAAATTAAAAAAAAAAAGGAGACATGTTTTTGAAAAATACGTATTGTTATGTGTGTATGTCTCTTCATGTGTGTGTATGTGTGCTTACACATGTGTATACATGTGTGCATGTGTGTGTGTGCTCATGCACATGTGATGTTGGTGGAGGCATACAGGTGCTGTAATGGCATGTGAAAATCAAACTATAATTTTCAGGATTGATTATCTCATCCGTAATGTTGAGGCAGAGTGTCCCCTTATGTTTCTGCTGCACTAGTCAGCTCTAGCTATACTTTGGGTTTCTGGGTTGTTGTCCTTTCTCCACTTGCCATCTCACAGGAAGAGATCTGGGAATGGAGCTTGCAAGCCACCTTTTTTGGCTTTTGACATAGAATTCCAGCATAGAAGTCAGGTTGTGAATCTTGCATGGCGAGTGTTGTAACTCAGTAAGCTAGCTTGTCATCCAGAGAGTTAAGATTTTTCAGGTAGGAAATGGGTGAGGTGATGAAGGATCTTTTTTTCTTTTCCAGTGCAGAGAAAGCTGTAGTAATTTCCTCAGAAATTTGCAGACTTTTCATACTAGGAAAATGATGCACCGGTCTTCTGGTCTTCTTTTGGGAGCTTTTTGCTCAGTCTTAGTCTTTCTACCTGGACTTGACTATTGATCAGAAAGTCACGTGTTGGTGATGTTGGGTGTTGGTGGCAGTGGTGATGTACTGGCTATTTTTGTGTGTCAACTTGACACAGGCTGGAGTTATCACAGAGAAGTGAGCTTCAGTTGGAGAAATGCCTCCATGAGATCCAGCTGTGGGGCATTTTCTCAATTAGTGATCAAAGAGGTAGTGCCATCCCTGGGCTGGAAGTCTTGGGTTCTATAAGAGAGCAGGCTAAGCAAGCCAGGAGAAGCAAGCCAGCAAGGAACATCTCTCCATGGCCTCTGTGTCAACTCCTGCTTCCTGACCTGCTTGTGTTCTAGTCCTGACTTCCTCTGGTGATCAACATGTGGAAGTAAGCTAAATAAACCCTTTCCTCCCCAACTTGCTTCTTGGTCATGATGTTTGTGCAGGAATAGAAACCCTGACTAAGACAGGTGAGAAGATGTAAAATAAGAGAGGAAGGACAATCTTCTGACTTTTCTGTTATTGACTTTTGGATAGTCACCGATGTCTAATGTATCTCAGTATACTTTATAAAAACTAGTCTCTCTGTTCATCTTCTTGATCCATTTTCATGATATTAGATAACATTTACATGGCATCTGCAGACTGATGGCTTAGACTTACTTGCCTGGCTCAGTCTCATCTGCTCACATCTTGTGCTACAAAGTTTGGACTTCTTATTGCAATTTCATGCTCAGCACTCCCAAACACAATGCTTGATGTTTTCACCTCCCATCCTGTTAGTCCTACTTTTTTCAATCTCAAAAACCCGTAGTATTATTCACCCACATTCTACTGCTAAAACCTTAGGGCACACGTTAACACCTTCTTTTTTTCTCACTCTATATTTTCATAACCAATACACTGGCAAAACTTGTGCTGTTCTGTCTCCAAAATGTGCTTGGACTTTGCCAGTTGCCATCTCTACCATCAAGAAGATCCCCCAGTCAGCAGGGTCTCCCATCTGGACCTCTACACTAGATGACACCACCAACCATCTTCCTCAGTTTCCCTCTGATGGTCTATGTGCACACAAAGTAGCTCTTGTGATGTTTCCCAAATCCCCATACCATCACTTGTCTTGAAGCCCTCCACACAGCTCCTTTTCTCATGGATTATGTAAGAGACCGTTTCCTCTTCCCTTCTGTAAAACCTTATTGCCTTTCTCTCCTACCTCCTCTTATTTTCCTTCTGTTCCACTTACAAATATTTTACCCTCCAAATATTTTGAGACAGAACCTCATTTTATAGACTCACGAGCCTTAAACTAAGAGAAGAGCCTTCTTCTGTTTCCTGAATGCTAAGATCACACTGGTCTCCATTTTCAGTTATCATCATTCTTTCAACACTTTTAAAGTCCGAGGTTATATTTATTCTCTCAGGATAATGAACAGTTCATATAGTATGAACATTGCGTCTCCCTTAGGGTTCAGCTTCCGTGACTTGCCTTCCCCAATTATTCTGTTTAATGTAAATCTCTCAATCATTCACATCACCACCTCTGCCCCATTGGCTATCAATTATCTAATAGCAACTTATAATTATTTTAGATGTTGAATGTAGTCACTATTTACCTCTCCATAATGGGAAGTTCCTAAAGACAGCTCCTGATTGTCTCTGAAGCACAGGGCTCAGCAATAAATAAGAGGTGCCCAACCCATTAAAATGCCAATAAAAACTTTATACAAAAAAAATAAGTTATATAACATTTCCCAGCACATTAATTTTGGTGACTTTTCCAACACCTGCACATTCTCACTGTGCTGTGCTTACACAAGCAATTTTTACCCATTGCTTTATTAAAGAAATAAGAGCCTTATACAATTATACAAAACTTTTCACAAGCAGAAACATTTTAATTAACACCATTGGCTTACTAATTATACTAAACGAATTGAAAATACAGACTATTCTTATATCCTGTGCAAGAGGGCATCTTGGTAGGTGCAGTGCTGTGGCTGATAAAGCTTGATGGGAAAGCACGTTCATCGAGTATATGAAGATCTGAGGTTCAACACTGAGGGTAAAAGAAAGCAGAGTTATGTCTATGGCTCTGACTGTGATATTGAATCCAGAACAGCTTAAATGTTCTTTTTTTTTTTTTGGCTAAATAACATAATTGTCTATTACAAAACAAAACTTAAGGTGGCTTAAAATGTTAAAATAAAATTATTAATATCCCAACACCTAGAGATCATATTATTTTGTATATTCTGTACATAGAACATTCATAATCTAAATTTTTTACTAAATATAGTAATATAACAGATAATTCTTACCTTTTAGTGACATTAAGCAATTCTATAATTCATATTGGTGTTGAATACATATGCTGTTCTTTTGTCTTGCCATAACTTACTTAACAATAGACAAAAAATATCATAGATACACGTTTGTGAAAAATGCTCTACTAAATTTAAGTTTTTAAATATTTGTAAATTATTTTATTTTTTAATTATGGGTAAGTATGTTTGTCTCTGTAAATCCATGGCGGGGTGGTGGTGTCCAGGTGCCCACAGAGGACAAAACAGAGTGATGGATTTCCTGGAGCTCCATTTACTGGCAGGTGTGACTCTCTCAGTGTGCTGCTGGGTACTGAACTCCCTTGCTTTGCAAGAGCAAGAGGCTTTCCTAACTACTGAGCTGCCTCTCCAGTACCTCAGCCTTTAAAAAGCCACTGTAAATGAGAAATATTTGTTCTTGCATCTTAAAGGTAGCAGTGTAACAAGTCCAAGTGTCTCTGACATTCCCATTCACATGTTCCTCTCCTTTGTAATAGAATCTTCCTTCCCCTTCTGCAGTAGCCATTCATGATTCCATTTACTGTTTAATCCTGAGATCCAGGATGATCTCCCTTTCTCCAGGTCTTCCACTTGAATCACATCTATAAAACCTCTTTAGTCATTTGTGGTGGCCTTTACAGGTTCCCAGGGTTAGATTGAGATAGTTTCACTACTGAGTAAACTCCATCCATAGAGACTTACAGGTCAGCATGGCTGGCTCACTGGAAGACTCGGAAGGTGAGGTCTTTCAGATACAATTTGAAAGGGAAAAAGAACATTAAAGTAGCAGGACTCCCAGAAATCTGAGGCTCAGAGGACGGCAGATAGCCTGAGTGAGTCAGATACAATAGAAGCATTTGCAGAAGGGAGAAGAAGACCAGGAAAGAAGAAGGAGGTCAGAATTTGGAGGTCTTTGGTCTTTGTCTTCTGTGGGAAGGACCGTGACAGAGTGGTAACAAAGGGAGAGAAAGATATCACTTTTCCCCTTGGATCTTGTGTCTGAATTGTATTAGGAAAACATGTGTATATTTTGAACTACCAGGAAATATTACATTATAAAAATACCTAGACTAAGATGATAGACATGGTTCGCACCTATGTTTATGGAATGTGCTTACTGTGAATAAGGCTAATAGACAATAAATAATAAAACCAAGTATTTACAACCGGAGGTATAGTATTGAAGGAACACATACGGTGATGTTAGAGAGTAACCGGAAATTACTCAGCTGTTGCCCAGGGTCATCCTTTCAGAGGACACAGGATGGAGTTGAGAACTGAGGAGTAAGAAGCCTGGAAAAGAGTCCTATAAAGATCCATTTATGAAAGGAAGAGACGTGGTGTCAGCAATGTCAGAGAGCCTCATAGGAACAAGGAAGGAGGTGATATGGGCTGAGCTTGAAGAGGAACAAGGAAGGAGGTGATATGGGCTGAGTGTGAAGAGATCAGCACACTCAAATTTCACAGGCAATGAGAAACCACTCAACTATATTACTCCAGTGAATGACTTGGATGGATTTACTTTTGAAACGCCAGGGAGCTGGCAAAGAGATGCTGTCTATCAGCAATAGGGAAGTGCAGTAGGGACAGGAAAGGTTGCAGAATGAAGATGTGCTTTGGAGACGGAATGCACCGCACTGGGGAATTTATTTATGGGTCTGAATGATGGGGGCGGGGGGGGGGCGGTTTAAAAGTAGTCCGAAGCACAAGCAGAGGGTCGGAGGAGTCAAACTTGTCCGTAGGTGGTGATGCTCTTCTCTGAGAGAGTAAACCAGAGAAGAGAAGCAAGTTGTTTTGGATGTTATGTGATAGCGAGGCACGTCAACGTCAGCTTCGGAATGTGGAGTTTCCGGTGGAGCAGTCACATAGGCAGGTCCAGAGGGAAGTGAGTCTGGAGTTCAAGACAAAGGGCTGACTTTGGGAGCCATGGGTGTCTGGGTGGTTATTAGGACCTTTAAGGGGGATGAGGTTAGTCAGAGAAATGGTGTAGAAGACCAAAACAGGAAGGCCCATATTGAACTTGAACTAAGAAGAATATCTAAAGCCCTTGACCAGGGGAGTACCACACTGTAGGAGGAAAGTACAAAGGGCGGTGGTGCCCTCCATCCCTGTGAAACCACTAGCTAAGGAGGGAGTGTTCAGTCATATCACATGAGAGCTGGTTTGGAAAGCGTCCTAGGTTTAGGAACAAAGAGGATGTGTTAATCATTGAGGGCAAGAGCAGTTTCAGGGGAGTGGCTCAGACAGATTAAATGGCTGAGGACTGAATGAGGGAGGGACTAACTAGGGTGAACTTTCACAGACAGCATTCCCACGATGTCTGGCCACAATTCATGGAGGTGTTCGTAAGACAGTAAGTTGATATGGACCTGTGCAAGAGAATTTGCTCAAATTTACTGACATTTAAAATGTTCTTAGTCTTGGACTCAAGATGTTCAGTTCCTAGGTATGTTTCCTAATATTTGAAGCTCTCTAAAGAATATTCATATGTTTATTAGTATTAGTTTTTAAAGATAATTTTTATTTTTAACAATTTTATATATGCACGCTGACCTTCCTTGCATACTGGCCTTTACACCTCTGTTCACCTTCCCTCAGACCTCATATCTTTTATGTCTTGCAAGATTAACCAGAGCTATCTGTGTTTGCAGCCATCCATCACAGCCCAGTATGCTCAACAATGGGTATAAAAACTAACGTCGGTGACACCCTCTTCCTAGAATTTATTGATGGCCAGTAGTGGAGCAGGAAAGGTAGAACCCATGAGCCCTCTGCACTCCTTGACTCATGGTTGATAAAGCTACTTGTGGAGCCCAGCTCAGGGGCCTACAGTTGATGTGTTACTAATTAAAGTGGATACACCCAGTTTAGGGAATGAAGTTCTGTAGTCCTATTGTTATAGTCTAGCTCCTACATATTTCTCCACCCCCTGTTTTAAAATGTTTCCTGAGCCTTAGAGGGCATGGTAAAAGTGACTTGTTTAATAAGGCTAGGCTTTCTGTTGGATTGTTACGTTCGTTTGTTTTATTTTATTCAGATAGCTGTCTCAGTACATGTGGTTTAAGAACATTCAAGTAAGAACTCAAATAAAACAAGATGTTAAAAGATTTGTCTTTAAACATCATAGCCAATGATGTTACATTTGTCTATGATCTCTCCAATATTAAACCATATTCACAGCTCGGTGGCCACCAAACCACTCACCACATCTTCTTAAACTGGGAGGATCTGAATCTACCCGTTTTTTAGCACTTTGAATTTCTTCTTTTTACTCTCTTACTAGCTGGAGGGAGCTCAGTAGGGGTTACAGGAAGTTAGCTCAACCTTGGCATAGTGTGGGCAAGAGAGGCTTCCGGTAAGTTGTGGCAGCACCTGCCCGTGCTAGGACCTTCGCTGAGAAGACACGGACAGACTTGGCCATGTTCTGATGCAAAAGCACTGAATTGTTTCTAATAGATAGAAGCTTGTAAAAATCAGAGAACGCATTCACAGGAAATATGTTAAATATTGGTGCACCCACATAATGGAATAAGTTGTAATGGTTTAAAATCAAGATGTGTCCCAAGGAACCAAGACCCTGAGTTCAGTGAGAGCACAGGAAAAACACGGGTGGCATCTAATCACATGCTGAAATGTGGCTGTTCTGTGGGATCTACTTTTACTTTGCGTACTATATAAGACTTTTCTTTTAAACTTTTTACCTTAGAGAGCATAGCACAAGACAAATCTGGTTGAAAATGGGGAAAAACAAGAATGAGAAAGAGTTAAGATTAGGAGGGAGTGTGTGGTAGATGACTGGGAGAGCCAGTGGTGGGCAGAGAGGAAAATCCCCTAGGAGGACTGTGGGAAGGGAGCCTTATTTTTACCAGAAGTGGTATTTCTATCCAAATGCTATAAGATGAGCAGAAATAAATGCCTTGCACCCAATCTGGCTTTGATTCTGCTACCAGAATTGTATGAGTTCTCATTGAATGGTTTGGAGGATCACTTAATATCTTCAACTATTTACAATTTTATTAAGATTCTAAATCTTTGTTCCTTTAAAAGTTTGCTCCTAATATACCTGGGACTCCTGTAGGGACCAGTGAGGTCAAACCTTTATCAATTCTGCCTTGCCAGCTGCCATTCCTTCACATGTAGAAAGTGGGGTCCCCCTGGGGGCTAAATGAGGTCGACTTTGAATAGACTGAAGGCAGCTAGTAGGAAACAGCTTTCTTCTACTTGTCTTTCTTAAAGAAAGCTGCAAAATACTGCTCACCCAGTTTTTTCATTGTGGTACAAGACCCTTTCCTGTTATTTTATGTATGCTAATATATTTCTGCTTTCTCAGTTGCAATTTCTACAATAGCAAATGCAGTTATAGATAGTGACTGAGTTAGCTTTACCTGTCAACTTGACACAGGCTTAAGAGTCACCTGTAGGCTGGGCGGTGGTGGCGCACGCCTTTAATCCCAGCACTTGGGAGACAAAGACAGGTGGATTTCTGAGTTCGAGGCCAGCTTGGTCTACAGAGTGAGTTCCAGGACAGCCAGGGCTATACAGAGAAACCCTGTCTCAAAACAAACAAACAAACAAACAAACAAACAAACAGTCACCTGTGAAGGGGGTCTCAGTTGAGCGATTGCCGACTGAGCTCTCTGTCCAGTCTTGAGAAATCAATGTAGCAATGTACAAATGATATTGTGTAGAGAGAAGCTAATGAAGAGCTTATAAAGGTCCCTTCATTAGTGGAGTATTTAACTATGATATACAGGTCTAGTAACATTTTTTTTTTCATAAAGGAGCTTGGAACATCAGATGCATAATTGTTCATTTTAATAATTGTTCACTTTAATCCATTCAGTAGTTACATGACATTATATTTTAAGTAACTGATGAGACCATCATGGCTCCTTAAATTTTATACAATTTAGAAAGGAATTGCTAGCAAAAATGGAGTCAATATGGAGTAAATCTTCAGGAAAAAAAAAATAGAGATAAACAGGTAAAGTGAAGGAATTTTGCTTTCACAAGGAATATGGGTACTTAAGATGAAATGTGGTGCTTCTTGCCTGGCATGGTGCACACCCAGCACGTGGGAGGCAGAAGCAGACAGATCTCTGAGTCTGAGACCAGACTGGTCTATAAATAGAGTTACAGGCCAGGCCAGGGATACACAGACAAACTCTTGTCTCAAAAAAAACAAACAAACAAACAAACAAACAAACAAAAAAAAACAAACAAACCAGGAAAAAAATTTCATTCAACTGAGAAAGGAAAAGTAAGAGATAATTTGGGAATTGGTCTCTATGAAATAAAGGGTGATAAAATTTTCTGAAAATTAAGTGATGTTCGTGAGCGTGGCCCAATGTACCTGATAACTAATTCTCTCTCGATCATAACTTTTTTTTCCATAAATAAGAAAATATAGTATTTTCGTGAGAATGCTGCTGGTGTGTAGATTGATGTAGAAAAATAGAAAGGAGCCTCAGGGAGAATCATTCTTGCAGGGTGCAGCCACTGGTCACTTCCCAGTGCTTCAGTGTTGGTTCCCAGGAAGCCCATACCCATGCCGCCATGGGCAGCATTTAGTGGGAAACATACATGACATGAGGTTAGCAGAGGGAGGTGTTGGGAAGTCTAGTGGAAACTGGTGGGGAAATGGGGATCATGGGATCACATTTCATTGTATACATGTGGGAAATTCTCAGAGAATAAAAATAAGTGTAAACAAAAAGCTTTAGTTTTATCCAGCCACCCACAGACAAACAAAACTCTCCCTCATGCTCTACCTGCATCAATTGGTTCTCTGCTTTCCGGACTGAAGTGTTTGTCCCTTACCTTAAGGGTCCCTTACCTTAAGGTGAAGCACTACCTTAAAGAGCTGAACTGTGAGACTGAATCTGGTCTGAATATCACATTTAGGTGATCTTTTCAAAATGCACCATGAGCAATGTTACTTTGAGAAATCTAAGTTGGATACATAAGTTAATTTTTTCCCAACCAAATCTCTGAGCGTACATTTGCAAGATAAGTACGGCAAAGAGCTGTCATAAAAAGAGAACTGTGAGCCTAAAGAGAAATTATTTTATAGCTCATTTCATACTGTTTTCTCCAAACAAGCACCTTGAATGTTATCCTTGATAAGAACTGCTTACATGGTTTGTTAAAACAGCTCTCTGGGCTTCAGTCACACAGATAGAGGCCATGAATTTACAGTTCTCATAATCTATGTGTAGTCTATGCTCGCCTCTGGGTTGTATTTGTAGGTAGAAGGGTATAAAAGGCACTACAAAGCTAGGCAGTGCTGGCAGGTGGATCTCTGTGAGTTTGAGGCCAGCCTGGTCTACATAGCAAACAAACAAACAAACAAACAAGCAAAACAGCACTACAAAGATACCGTATCTATTTACCATTGTGTAGTTAAAGAAGAGACTAATCAGTGCTGGCCTGGAGTGAGTGAGTCTTAGTGTTTATTTGCTGGCAAGTTCATGAAC
>JADRCD010230104.1:0-18915 GCA_019843815.1 Montemys delectorum
ATTGCTTTATTGTGGTCTTTCCCACAGAGTGTTAATCCTGTTAAAAATGACAGAACAGAGCCCTCATAAGCTAGTTATGTCCAACAAGTTCTACCTTTAAATGTGATCATCTTGGTGACTAGATGTCAACACGTCAATTTGGGACTACATGCTATCACTTAGAACAAAGTGACATGTGGTCATACACCATTTTCATCTCACCAACTAGCCTTCAGTGAAATCATTTTTAAGGGGGCTGTGGGTAGATAAGCCACAAACTCATTCCTCTTTGTTGGTTATTTAAAGGATTATTAATTTTTCCAGTTTATAACTAAAACTATAACAAACCATCACACAAATTTTTATAGTTATGTTTGTCATTGAGACTCATTGACATAAGTAAATATTGCCTCCTCTTGTTGAATTTCTTTTTATCAGACATTTACTGAAAGAGTTAACACAGATTTTACAGTAACACACAATTAGAATTCTGCACTTTGGTTGTTTTGCTGTGTTATGCTGCCTTGTGAATTCTGGGATATTTAGCAGTAGTCTTGACATCTACCTAGCATAACTAGTAGAACTCCCTAATAGGAGTTTTCTAATAGGGAAAACTGTAGAATCTCTTAGAGCGTCCTTTGCCCTTCTGGGGAGGGAGTGCTGTACAGTTTCCCAGGAATTAATGAGAAAACTTAGTGCAAGAGAGGGCACATTTCCTTATGCTTTAACACTTTCCTTGAGAAAACATGCTGGGACCAGACACTTCTGAATATTCAGAAATTCGTGATTATTTATAGATTTGAGGTCGCCTAAGTAGATCACCCATTGTTATATACTCAAAGGCCTCAGTATTCTGTCAGAGATATGTGTGCATCCATGTTTATTGCTGTTCTAGCCTATTTAGAATAGCAAGGAAATGGAATCAGCTTAAATACCCATGAACAGATGAATAAATGTGTATGGATGTGCACAATGGAATTTTACCTAGCTATAAAGAAAAACGAATTATGAAAATTTCAGGAAAGTGGATGAATCTGGAATTATATTAAGCAAGGAAATCCAGACCCAGGAAACCAGATACCACATGTTCTCTCCCATATACAGATGCTTGACTTTGTGGTTTTGTTTCTTTCCCCAACCTTTGGAGCTGGGGACTGATCCAAGGGCCTGGTGCTTGGTGAGCAGTCACTCTACCATTGAGCTAAACTCCCAACTCCAGATCCTAGCTTTTAGTGTGCATGTGTGTATTTGTGTGTATGGGTTAGAGTGTCAGCATGGGTCATGAAACTAGAAAGGGAGCCATAGAGAGAAAAGGAAGTGTTTGAGGAAGAGGGAGAAAAGGATCAAGGTCACTGGTAGGATGAAGACAGATAAGAGCTGTGTGTGTGTGTGTGGGGGGGGGGGGACGCAGCGTAGGAGTAGGCATGGATGACGGAGAACTGGAAAGTGGATCAACTAACGCAAATAGTGTTGGAAAATACCGCAATGAAATACACTAAATAAAAGTAAAAAGCATCTAAAAACAAACAGGTATATATCTGGGCCCTCAAACCTTTACTACTCTATATTCTCTAAGGCTGATTATCTAGACAGTGGCTAGATCATATACATCAAAAGAAAATGACTTCCAATCTCTGCAGCAACCAGCTTGAAAGCCAGACCACCAGGTCCTCAACCACCTCCCAGTACAGTCAACACTACCTGTAACTGCCTACCTCTCTACTGTCCGCCTGGCTTCTAACTTAGGACAACCCAAGTAAGACAGCTCTCTAGAAGTAAACGCATGGCTTCCACTTAGCCCACCTTCAGCTTTGTGATGCCAAAGCCCTCCTCTAGCATGAGCGATGCTCTTTCTGTTTCCTCACTGCCAAGCTTTTCGGCTTCCCTTGACACCCCCCCCCCCCCCCCCCCCCCACTCTCCACCCCCGAATCTTTGCTTAGTGGTTAGGGACTTCCTGGCTATGCAGCATGCCCTGACAAAACAGCCTCCATATGCTCTCCTTAGAGCTGTCTTCATTTATTACAACTGTTCTTACTGGCTGGGCAAGAGGTTTATTTTATTAGTGGAAACCAACAAGAATGTATCATCTGGGATTAAGGTTTTAGATTCAGACATTTGGGGAATTGTTTGGGAAAGACGTCTGCCTAGTACCTGGAGATGTCTGGTTCTGTTGGAAAGCTACAGCCCCTCCTGGGATTGAGGTGAGGGACACTTTGATGGAAGGGCAGATCACACAGTCCTTGCTGTTTTGGTATCTAGGCAACCTGAAATTAATTCCCAGGGTTACTGTTATACAAATTTGCATGAAGCACTAAGTCTGATGTATTTTTGTTGGAGTGGAGAAGCAGAGGGCAGAGCAGGTTCCTGTATCTCCTTCAAGAGCATGACCCCAATGACCTACTAGCACCACCTCTCAGAGGTTCAACCAGCTCCCTGTATTGCTGATGACTAAACATACCTTGCTTGGTATTGTATTGCTGAGACACACAAGCCTTTGGGGACATTCTGTGTCAAATGCTAGTACTGAACACACCACTGAATATCTATCATACATCACTATTTCTGACAGGGAACCTACTTCCCTGGTAATGAAATGTGTCAATGGGCAGATTCTTATAGGAGATGACTATATTCTCTGTATCCTTTAAGCTGAAGCAGCTGGTTTACAATAGCCAACGAATGATGACACTTGGCAAATTCAGGATGTTGTCCTTCTAATGTAGCATGCGCTGCAACTCAAAACCCAACACTGCACTTTCTGTTAAAGTCTGAAGACCAGACCTATGGAATGGTGATGACATTTCTTGATGCTAAGGGGAAGGATCTACTCATGAAGTATTTTATTATCCATTGGAGGAGTTGTGTCTATGAAAGGACACAAGAATGGCTCCAGTCAATTGGAAGTGAAGACACTGAGCTGGTAGTTATAGGACTCACATTCCATCAAGGTAAAAGGCAGAAATGGGGACCATGCTGCAGTTATATGTGATAGCTTGTGACTTGCCAGAGAACTGTGTATGGTTAGGGATTTATGATGGGGGCATACTAGGGTTTGTAGAGTCCTTACAGTGGCCAGTAGTAATTCTGGGACACAATGCTCTAGAAGACTCTGATCATATCTATTATGTCCAGCATGCCTACTTCTCTCAGCCTCTTGATTCCTTCCTCTCCTTTCCCCTTCTCTGCCCACAACATTGGGTGGACTAACATAGACATTTCCATTTCTCTCTGTGTGCGTCGTGTTTTGATCATCTTTCGAAGAGACGCCCAAGTTTCACATTTGTTTTCTCTCCTGGAGTCCTCTCATATCTTGTTCAGTCCCACAGCATGTAAGTGTCATGAGGCTAACAAGTTCCAACATGGCCAGTTGTATACTCTCTACAACTTGATCGAGTACCCTCAAACTCAAATTCCAATCATAGACCAATGAATTTGTGTAATTCTTTGTTATAGGGTGTTTTTTTTCCACCCTGGTTAGACCCAGAGTGTTCCCTGACATTTTTACCCCAAAGATTTAACTCTAGTAATTGGCCTGGCAGCTAGAAGAGGAGGTAAGAGCTAGTTCTGAGTAGAGTACCTACTCCTTGTTAGAGAGGAAGACATTTCTACAGCACTCTAGTGTAGCACATAGCACAAGTACATGTTCTTCTTGGAGAAAAGTGAGATGCTTCATCAGCCTGAGAAGTACAGTGGTGGAAAGACTGTCTAAATCCTTGGGAGTGTGCATCTAGATACCTTATTTCATGCTCTAGGATGCGCTCTTAGGCACTAGCCTTGGCATGATATACCTGCCTTCACTGAGCCTCAAGGACCCTATAGCTTTGTATTCCCAAGTGCTAAGCTTTCTGCCCCTGGCTCAACTATTCTTAGACACAGAGGTTCTTTAGCTCATATTTATCCATGGCAATACAAATATCACTTTGTCTTTCTGCCTGTATTAATTTTGGCATCTATACCCATAGCTGTGTATAAGTAAATATTGGGACAACTCATACTTAGAATCTTTTAAAAGATTACACTGAACAATGCCTCATTATTCCAGAAGGATGCTGCTACAAACAAATCCTTTGGTCATTTTTGAGTTAATGTACTTTTTGATACCAATTAAAAAATACTGAAAAAGAAAACAGGAAGAACTGGAGAGATGGCTCAATGGTTAACAGTACATACCGCTCTCTCAGAGGACCCAGGTTCTATTCCCATCATCCACATCAGGCTCGCAACCGCCCATAACTCCATCACCACAAGGATGCAATGCCTCTGGCCTCCCAGGCACCTGTGCTTGCTATGTATATCCACACAGAAACACGTAGTTGCAAATAAAATAAATTCTTTTAAAAAAAAAAAGAAAACAGGAAGATAGTCCTACTTACAATAGCTTCAGGAAATGGTAGGAATAAGCTTAACCAGGGAAATGGAAGGTATTGACAAATGACTATTAGAACACTGAAAGCATAAGACATTAGGAAACACAAGGATTGCTCATGCTGATGGATCAGCAGAATTAATAATGTGAAAATTATCAGAAGTGACCTACAAATTTAAGGCAATCCCCATCCAAATTCCAATAATATTTGTCACAAAAATAGAAGAAAAAATGGTTTCTAAAATTCGTATGGACACAGAAAGGACCTTGAAGAGCCAGAGCAATCCCAAACAGAAAGAATGATAGTGGAATCATTAACATTCAGTAGTAATAAAAACCAGCACGGCTCTAGCATGGACCAGCCAAGTAGACCAAAAGAAGAGAAGACAAACATCTACATGGCCACAGCCACCTAATTTTTGGCAAAGATGCCAAAAATACCCTTAAGAGAAAACCAGCCTCATCAGTACAAAGTGCTGCAAAAACTGCAGGCCTTGGAAGAAGAATGAGATCTAACCTGGTTTTTATTTCCGTACAACCGTATTGCTTGGACAAAAATCAATTCAAAGTTGACCAAAGACCCTAATGTATGAATCCACGTTAGAAGAATGAAAGGGAAATTCTTCAAGGTATGGGCATAGACAAGGGCTTTTGGAATTGGATTCCAAGAACTCTGGGCATAAAGCCTAAAACTGACAAATCAGCTAGGCAGAGATTCAAAGGTTCTGCATACCAAAGGAAACCACGAGTGATGGAAAAGACATCCTACTGCACAGTAGAGAGTCTTAGCTAGCTCACACACCACAGAAGGTTAGTATTTAGAATATATAAAGAACTCAAAAAATTAAATATTAAAAGCAGAAAAAGAAAAAAAAAAGCAGAAGTCAGTCAAAAAATGGGTTAATACGGGCTGCAGAGATGGCTCAGCTGTTCAAGGCTGGGCTCACAACCCAAAAAAAAGTGGGGGCTAATAAGGAGAGATGGCTTAGCAGTTAAGAGCACTGACTGCTGCTTCAGAGAGCTTAAGGTTGGTACTCAGCATCTACATAGTGAATCACAGTCATCCACAGCTTCTGTTCCAAGGGATGTCCTGCCCACTTCTGGCCTCCACAGGCACAAGATGTGCAAGGAGTACACCCGTGCCCATAAAATAAAAATACAGACTTCTTTTTTAAAGATAAAAATAAATGGACACACCATGAGAACATAGTCCACAGAATCAACGGACTAGGACTCATGGCTGCTTGTGAGATCAGTTAACCTGTAGGGGTCTGACCTAAGTCTGCTACATATGTGTTATGGCTGAATAGCTACTTGGTGTTCTTGTGTAAATCTTAGCAGTGGGAGCTGGGGCTTTCACTGACTTTTTTTTGCAAACCTGTGGCACTCCTTACCCTCTACTGGGTTGCCTTGTCCAGCCTTGATATGATGGAATGTGCTTGGTCTTATTATTGTAGTTTGTTGTGTCATGTTTGGTTGATGTCCCTGGCAGGCCTGCTCTTTTTCTGAGGAGAGGCAAGGGTGGAGGAGATACCTGGAGGAGAGGGGAGAGAGGAAGGAGAAGCTGCAGGAGGGGAGAGAGGGAAAACTTCTGTCAGGATGTGATGAAGAGATAAATAAATAAATAAATAAAAAATAAACAAATAGAATGAGCTAATAAAATAGTTCTCAAAAGACAAAGTATACATTGACATTAAATGCACAAAAGTTGTTTAATATTCTTAGCCATTAGGGAATGCTGATTTAAACTTCACTGAAATTCCATACCATTCCAGAAACGATGGGTATCATTAAGACAGCACAAGTAATGCAGGTGAGGACGAGGAAGGGGAGGAGCCTTCTACACTTCAACAGGATGGAGACTTAGCTCAACGTATTAGTGTTGAGCTAATTAGTATGGGAATTCCTCAAAACCTAAACCAAGAGCTATCTGTGACCCAGCTATACCACTCTCGGGCATACACCGGAAAGACTCCAAGTCATCATACCACAGAGGTAGCTGCATGCCCACACTTATACACAATAGACAAATTATGTAATTGGCTAAGCTGTCAGTCAGCAAAGACATGGATAAAAGGAAAGCAATGCATAGACGCGTGCACACACACACACACACACACACACACACACACACACACACACAGAGTGGAATTTTTTAAACTGTGAAGAGCAATGAAATTACATAGACGGCTGGAAAATGGATATAGCTGGAGATCATCACACTAAGGAAAATCATCCAGGTTCAGAAAGACAATTATGCTTTCTCTCATTCTTTGAGTCTAGATTTTATACATGTATATAAAATCATAAAATGATTTCCATCTATACAGATAGATGAATATGCATAAAACATGAAGACAGAAATAAGACTGTTTGGGGGAAGGAATCAGATTAGTAGGTGACAGGAGAGCAGACAAGGGGATAGTCTCTGGGTATGGCATGACCAAAGTATATGACATCATTGGAAGAAATGTCTTTATGTAAAACATCATATTCATCAATAAATTTTTAAAAATAAAACCAACAACTATATATATACCTTTTGTTTCATAGATCTAAAAGTGCATAAACATGCATTTAGGAAACATTAAATGATTAACCCCAGTATGTACAAGAAATAGATAGCAATGAAAACAATCCCAGAGATTTATGTAAATCTATGTCTAGCTTTACTGAAGTGCATGATGGGACTGCAAAATAGAACCCAGCTTTCAAAATGTGGTATGCATACGCTAGTATGGATCCAGATAGGGGCCAGCCCAAGGTGGGGAAGGTTGAAAGAGCAAAACTGAGATTCGCATTAAATGCATTTTCAAATGCTAATGCAAAATGGAAAGCAATGCTTTCCAATCAAATGGAACCCACATAAGAGGCTTATGGAGAAGCACCTGATCAGTTTCCTCTTCCTCTAGCCTGATTGGAGACATTCAGGGGGGGCCTGTGGAAAACCCTCTACAAGTTTGATTGACAAGGTCTTCCATGTGTTGTTTCTTAGGGCCTTGCCTATCTCTCTCTTTTGCGGCTTTTATTCCAGTTGTTAGAAAGTCGGCTCCCATGTTAGCTAGAAGGGCAGTCCAGGCACGGCTGTGGGATCCAAATTGATACTACAGCCAAGGGAATTAAGTGCTGATTGTTTTTCACAGGATTTTAAACTAGAGATAGGAAGCAAACCACGTAAAGTAATTAGATGGTGGCTTTTCTCCAGACCATTTTCTTCCCACTCACTAATACCTAGAAACACATCCCTGGAAACCTTTAGAATCAGACTCCACAATGCAGAGTTGAATCGCTTTTAGCATGGTATGTTACGGGAAAATATCTTTTAAATGCAAATGTTAAGAATGTCTTCACGTGTTTAAGAACATCTGGAGGTTGAACAATTCCCTTGCTCTATGAAAATTATTTTGAAAACCATGTAGCTAGCCTATATTTTTTCCTTTCAGTGTTTGGGCTTGAACCCAGGGCCTTTTTATCAATGATATCATTTATTTGTCATCTGGGCTAATAATACCAAGTAGTCTTTAAAACAAAGAAAGGAAACATAGATGATACAAAACCACTTAAAGTCAGGCATATTTTAACAAAAAGCCTGTCTCAATGTGCCATTTAACTACATCTCTGAATTTTTAGAACTGTATCATTTCAATGTTTTTGTCATTAAAACTCTTGGAAGAAGGAAAAAAAAAAAAAAAACCTTTGCAATCTGATCATCCAGCCGACTACTGTAACTTCCGGAGGTCCCTCTGCGTCTTGTCATTTATGTTTTTCTGATGGCAGCTGTGTGCATGAGGATGCATAACTAGTCTTGACCTTGAAGTAGAAAAGGAGCCCCCAGAAACAACCAGCATAGCAACCACGTTGGGGTGTGTCTCTGAACTCGATTTATCTGTGCCGTGCTTACCAGAGTATGGAATAAAGGGGAAAATGTCAGTTATCAGATAACTGGTCATTGTTTGCTGGTCATCCACAGGCCCACCTGGAGGAAGAGATTCAGACTGAGGAGGGATGTGCCTGACTGTGGAAGGCGCTGAGAAGCAGCAGGGTGGAACACAAAGGAAGGTGCTGCAGTTAAAAGCAGTTGTGCACATGGAGGGCTGAGGGAAAGCCCCGAGCTCCTGAGCTCCTGGAAGGTACATATCCAGAAAACGCCAGAGAAAGCTTGCCACGCCCAGCTGATGCCCGATGGTTTTATACATCACTAGTGCTGAATTTGAAATTGTCTAAAATTGTTTTCGTGTGCACAGAGTCCAAGGCACGGGCTTTGTATATATCTTGAAAGTATGTTCAACACCTGCTAGTTGCAGTTAGTATACTTGTGCAGCCACTCCAACTGTTGCTGCTTTTTGAAACCCTCTGAGCCAGAGATGCTCCACCACAGTGCTGGGCATCATCACCTAGACCTAGGAAGGCTCTGCTCCGGGAGAAACCTCCACTGTGCTTCTCCTTCTGAGTAGTCGCTCCAGCTCCTGCTGGGGTTTTCCTGCTGGGAGGAGCTACTCTAAAGCCAACCAGTAAGGCCACAGATAAAGCTCCTGGCAGATCAGCATGGAGGAGCACCTCCCACTGGGCTAGCCCTGGGATTCCTGCACTTACTACTGGGAACTGAGTGTAATGGATTATGGGCTCCTTTTGAGGAAGCAAGAGTAGGAAAAAAAACTAAAATAAAATAATAAAATAAATGAGTAAGATTTGGTAGACAGATAACTTCAAATAAAGTTTCTTTTAAAAATGCACTTGTATTTTATGATTCTGTGTGTGTTCCAGTCCCCACATAGATCTCTCTTGTCTTTTCCTCTGTGTAAAGCACACAACTACATCTCCTGGAGAAAGATAATGCTATCTGGGACTGATATAGTTTTTAAAAAATGATTTCCAGCACCAACTAACAATTACTGGGCATGCTGAGTGACAAAAATCATCTAGTAAAAAAAAATCATAAGAAAATTTAAAAACATACAAATAATCCCTGGATGTTGCAGATATTGGCATAAAGAAGCAGGAATCCAAACCATCGTGACTATTATTTTTTTAATTAGATATTTTCTTTATTTACATTTTAAATGTTCTCCCTTTTCTTGGTTTCCCTTCTGGAAAAAAAAAGCACTATTCCTTCCCCCCTCCCCCTGTTCAGCAACCCACCCTCTCCTGCTTCCTGGCCCTGGCATTCCCCTACACTGGGGCATAGAGCCTTGACAGGACCAAGGGCTTCTCCTCCCATTGATGACTGACTAGGCCATCCTCTGCTACATATGCAGCTGGAGCCATGAGTCCCAGCATGAGTACTCTTTGGTTGGTGGTTTAATCCTTGGGAGCTCTGGGGATATTGGTTAGTTCATATTGTTGTTCCTCCTAAGGGGCTGCAAACCCTTCAGCTCCTTTGGTTCTTTCTCTAGCTCCTTCATTGGGGACCCTGGTATAGCTGTCTCTTAAGAGGCTCTGCCAGTGCCTGACTATTACAGAAGTGGAGGCTCACAGCCATCCATTGGACTATTGTATTTTTAAATGTAAGATAGTGTGGGTAAATAGATGAAGGGATGGAAAATATTTCACCAGGGAGTTAGAATCTACCAACAGTAAGATTATATAGACATCTTAGAGCTAAAAAGTATAACTGGCTATACATTGTGAAAATTAAGTAGATAGTCATAAGCCAGGTTCAACCTCACTTTTAAGAATTCCAAGTGAAGTCTGAAGATAGAAGTGAAAAGTGTAGACGAACACATTAGAAACACGGAAATCCAACCAGGAAGTCTAATGTCCTCCTCACTTGTCACTGGGCTCCTAGATGTGGAACAGAGAGAGTGAGAAAGAGGTAGTATGTGAACTGAGGGTAGCTGGTGATAGCTCAGTGCAGTTCAGGGGTTCTCAACCTTGAGTCGTGACCATTTTGGAGGGAATCCCATAACAGATAACCTGCATATCAGGTATTTACATTATGATTAATAACAGTAGCAAAATTAGTTGTGAAGTAGCAACAAATAATCTTATGACTGGGATTACCACAACATGAGGAACTGTAGTAAGGGGCCAAAACGTTAGGAAGGTTGAGAGCCATAGATGTGGTTGGAAGAATTTAGCCCAAGAATCTCTGATCTTTAAGCAGAATAACAATGTAAGCTGTATTAGCACAGGTGGGAGGTTAAGTCTGTATAAAAGATGAAATAAGGATAAAAGCAGACAGAAGGGTGATATCCTTACTTCAAAAGATCAACAATAACATAGACAGTTAGTTGACTTGTGATCAGAAGTGGCAGAAGCCAGGGGCAATGGGGTCCTGTCTTTAAATCCTGAAAGAGAACAATGACCAATCAAAAAGCCTATACCACAAATGGTTTATACTCTCTCTCTTTCTCTCTCTCCCTCTCCTCCTCCCCCTCTCCCTCCCTCCCCTCTGTGTGTGTGTGTGTGTGTGTGTGTGTGTGTGTGTGTGTGAGAGAGAGAGAGAGAAAGAGAGAGATATGCAGGGTATCAAATGAGGATCTCATGTATGCTAGGCAACTACGACCATTGAGCTACACAAACGTCCGCAGCTCTTAAGAGTACAAGCCAGCCTAAATATAGCTGTCTCCTGAGAGGCTCTGACAACACCTGACTAATACAGATGTAGAGGCTCACAGCCATTCATTGAACTGAGTACACGGTCCCCAGTGAAGGAGTTAGAGAAAGGTTCTATGGAGCTGAAGTGTTTGCAGCCCCTTAGGACGAACAACAATATGAACTAACTAGTACCCTCAGAGCTCCCAGGGACCCAACTGCCAACCAAGGACTATACATGGTGGGACTGAATGTTCTGGCAGCAGGTATATAGTAGAGGATTGCAAAGTTGATCATCAATAGGAGGAGAGGTCCTCGGCCTTGTGAAGATTCTGTGCCCCAGTGTAGGGGAATGCCAGGGCCAATAAGTGGAAGAGGGTGGGGTGGCAGGCATGGGGATGGGGGAGGCAACAGGAGTTTGTTCTTGTTTTTTTTGTTTGTTTTTTGGAGGGGAAACTGGGAAAGGAGAAATTTACATGTAAATAAAGAAAATACCTAATTAAAAAAAATAAATTGTGAAATGTTTATGGACAAAAAAAAAAAAAAAAAAAGAGTAATTTCTTAGTTTACGGAAAGGAACTGCTGAGGCCCCTAGACCCATAAGCTGAGCAACTACTGGGTTCTTGGCCTCTTGGTATGAGACAGTCATTGTCACAGTGATTCCACTGTACTGTGTAAGTTAACCTAATAAGATGCCCTTTGGCATATGTTCATTCTATTGGTTCTGTTTCCATAAATAATGCTGACTGATACTGTCAACAAGCAGGGATATTTAGAATGATTCATTTAATAATGTTTTGGATGGATGGACCATATGTGACGATTATAAGAGAGATGAGAACTTCCTTCTGCAGCACATCACTGTTACACAAGGCATTGTGTGTGTTTGTGGCAATGCCTGTGCAAACAAGACTATTGCCTTAGCAGTCATATCAAAGTGTAGTTCATGTTTTTATACACTCTATAGAGCTGTTGACAATGGCAATAAGCAACTAGCTAAGTTGTGGGATATGTATTTCCATAACCATCATTTTAGAATGTACTTATAAAATGGTTACTGTAGAGCAGTATGTTATGTGTCAGCATCAGCTCCAAGGTTCCGCGGTTTCAACACTTTTTCTTTTTCATTTGTTTATTTGTTTGGAGGGTGGGCTAGGCATGCCACAGCACACACACGGGAGTCAGAGGACAATTTGTGGGAGTTGGTTTTTCTTTCCATCTTGTGGATTCTAGGGGATCACGCTCAGATCCTCAGGTAGCAAATGTGTTTCTAAGTCAGTGGTTCTCAACCTTCCTAATGCTGTGACCCTTTAATGCAGTTCCTCATGTTGTGGTGACCTCCCCCACACAACACAACATAAATTTATTTTAGTTGCTACTTCTTAAGTGTAATTTTGCTACTATTATGAATCATAATGTAAATACTTTGGGGATAGGTGTTTGCCCAAGGTCATGACTCACAGGTTGAGAACTTCTGCTCGAAGTTATGTTATGAGCCATATTTTCTTCATTTCTTAGTGGTGGCAAAACAACCGCAGGGGACTGACTATAACATCATCTAGGTTAGTGTAAATGTTTCCCATGATGCTCACATTCCAGAGAAATCAACTAAGGACATGTCTTGTAGTATAACCCCTGCATTTAAGCACCATATGACTGTAGCTTAAGAAGAATTATATGTTATCCTAAGCTTTGACCAATGATCACCATGGTAGGAGAGAGGAGTATAATGTAGGGATGTGAATACATAGAGAACAGACTAAATGGGATTTTCACCTTTATCTTATCTTTCAACGAAATCTGTTAACATTTATATGGATCTTTACATCTTGTTTCAATCTATTTCAAGATCAGCACATGTTGTACCGTCTCCAAAAACAATAGTACTCGAGCTGAGAGTACATAATACATTCTTGTGCCTTCTGAGGACAAGGAAACAAAAAAAAAAGTGTGTGCTCAGTCACAATAAAAAAAAGTATTCCAAAGATAATCTCTTTTCTAAAATACTTTTGGAAAAGAAACACAACGTCAGTGGATATAGCATAAGCTAGGAACACTTAAACAAATCATTGTTTACCCACACAGCAGAGGTTTTTCTCTGTTCCTTTACCACTCAAAGATGGAAGCCACCAAACAGATTCTCCTTAGGAGAATGTCGTCACTGGGAATATGTCCAGACTTCACCACTGTGTCATCCCGTTGTCTTCACCACTGTGTCATTCCGTTGTCTTCACCACTTTGTCAGTCATCCCGTTGTCTTCACCACTGTGTCATCCCGTTGTGTCATTTCTTTCTCTTCTCAGTCTTTTCTAGTCGTTTAGCCTACCAGGGTCCTGTGGCAGACATTGTCATCTACCAAGTGCAAGCCTGAGCACCAGGCAATTAAGAACTGCCACAGAAAGCCCTACACTGTGTAAAGTTGCTTTGTGATTTTATGTTGGGTTGAATTTGTAGCTGTACTGGAACACACATGACCTGTGAACTATGGGCTGGGCACACTTGAGGGCAGACCATAGCCACCTACCCTTTCTCCCGAATCAGTCCTATTTAGAGCCTTAACATATTTGTGCCTATGTTAGCAAAATGCCATTTTAAAAAAATATTCTGAACAACAGAAGCTTGTTTCTCACAGGATAAGAAGTTCAAGACCTGGCCATGGATGATTCAGCATCTAGTGGAGGCCTGCTTCCTAGTAAGTAAGCAGTGTCTTCCTCCGGGACCTTTTGAAATTTTTATTTTTCTCATTTTTGAGATTATAATTTAATTATATTCTCCCTTTCCCTTTCCTCCCCACAAACTCTCCCATATACCCCATCCCTGCTCACCTTCAAAATCGTGGCTTCTTTTTCCATTCATTTTATTGCAGGCACATATGTATGTATATGTATATATGTTTATACATGCTTATACATGTATATTCCTAAATATAACCTGTTCAGTCCATATAATGTTATGTGTACGTATGTTCTCAGGGCTGACCATTTGGCACTGGACACCCAATTGGTGTGTCCTTCCCCAGGGAAGACCAGCTCTCCCCCTCCCAGCTTTACCTCAGCTGCTATAGCTCTTTGTGTGGAGTTGAGGCCTTACTGGATTTTCCCATCCAGTTTGTACTTCCGTTGGGGTCATCCTCGCTCAGCTCCTGATAGGCAGATGTGTTGCTCGGATTTCATGAGCGGAGCCTCTGACACTTGCAGGAGATAATCTCACAGCAAACTCCCGGTTCCTCTGGCTCTTACCACCTTTCCTCCCCACCTTCTCCTATGCTTCTCGAGCCTTGGCTGGGGGAGTGTTTTGTAGACGTATCCACTGGGCCTCAACTGCACAACAATACAATTTGATTGGTTGTGGTTTTCTGTTGTGGTCTCTTATCTGATACAAAGACAAGCTTTCTTGCTGAGGGGTGAAGACCATAGCTATCTGTGAGGATGAGGACAAAGGTTTAGGCAGTCATTAGGGATGATTAGTGGATGTAGATTCCTCCTCAGTAACCATGACTTGACTAACACTGAGTGGCCAGCTAGGGTTTTAGTACAAGGCATGGCTTCACCCTGGTCCAATCAGAGAGGTGTCAGTTTCTGTCAAGGTTTGCATGCCAGTACTACATCCTTAGTGGTCGTGTGGAGTGCTGGCCGTTGATGTGGTCCATTGGCATCACAGCTGGCTAGGCCTCAGGGTTATCTTCCTCCTTCAGAGGCTTGGGTGGTGCCTTTTGGCTAGTCCTCAGAGAGGGGGCATTTATGTTAGTTTCACCGTAAGGGTCTCCGGGACCTTTTTCTGAAGTGTACGGTGTCTTCTGGTGAGTAACCAAGAACAGCAGCAATAGACTGCGTGTCATGGGAGTCTCTTGGACAGCCCTGGCCAACAACTCAAAAGAGGATTCTTGTTAGGCAATTGTTGGCTTGTAGAAAGGACCACCATCAGCCCAGAAAAGAAAAGAAAAGTTCATTAAAACTATAAATGTATGTATATATATTCCATATATATATATATATATATATATATATATATATATATATATATATATGGAATTACATTTATTACAGGGTTTTAAAAATGTAAATAATTAATAGTATAATTCCTTAGGGCCCTTTTAGACATCCTTCCTGCTATTTTTCCTACTTCCCTCCATCACTCTCTCTAAGGGGCCACCTTTCCCATTAGGAGCCCTGATTAGATGTTGTACCTCGCTATTCCCCTCTCAATTTCTTGCTACCCCCCTGTCCTAGCAGTAGTCCCATTTTACTTTGCTGATTTCTGTACTTATAACAGTCTATGTACCCTCATCTGACGATTCAGAGCTAGGAGGCTCTAACAAGAGAAGATGTGGTAAATCTCTGCTTGGGTTATTTGGGTTGGAGGTTTACAGCAACAAGAACATACAACATTCGTCTTTCCTGGTCCAGGTACCTCACTCGGTAGGATCTTTTCTACTTCTATCAATTTACTTTCAAAGTTTATGATTTCATTTTCTTATTGCTAGATAATATTCCATATGTGCCACATTTTCACCATCCTCTCTTCGGCTGCAGGAAATGTCAGTGGTTTCCATTTCCTAGCTACTGTGAACAGAGAGCAGCAATAAACATGGCGGAGCCAGTACCTATGGGGTGGGATACTGAGCCCTTTGGGCATATGATAAGGAGTGGTAAAGCTAGGACTTATGATAGGTTCATTTTTAGCTGAGTATTCTCCACACTGATTTCCGTAGCCCCTAAAAAAGCTTGCAATCCCACTATCAACGAATGAGGGTTCCCGCTCCTCATCCCTTCCCTCCCCCACTCTTCCCCCACCCCTTCCTCTACCCCATCCCCATCCCTACCCCATCCCTCCCCATCTCTCCCCCCTCCTCCAGCATTTGTTGCTAATTGTTCCACTGATCTTTGCCATCCTCACTGGGGTAGGATGAAATCACAAAGTTCTTTTAATTTGCATTTCTCTAATAACTAGGAATGATGAATATTATTTGAGATATTTCTTAGCTGTTTTTTTCTTCTTCTTTTGATAACTCTGTTCAGGTCCCAGACCCACTTCTTTTGAACTGGCCATTTGTCTTTTTGACTCCTTGGCTGCCTGTTGTTTGAGTTCTTTATATATTCTGGATATTAATCCTCTGTTAGATGTGTAGCTGATAAAGATTCTCTCCCATTCTGTGGCTCCCTCTTCACCTGGCTGATCCTTTCTGTAGCTGTGTAGATCCTTTTTTATTTTTTTAAATGAAGTCTTACTTGTCAACTGTTGGCTTTAATTCTTGGCAAATGGCATCCTGTGAGGGAAGTCCTTCCCTGCCCCTGGCTTTGCTTGTGCTCTCTTCTATAGGTCTCAGCACGTGAGGTTCACGGTTTGGCCTTTGGTCCCTTTAGTTAGGTTTCTCTGAGGGCGGTAAGGTCTAATTCCATCCTTCTGCTAGTGAACGTCTCGTAGAAGACGCTTTCTTTTCTCCAGTTTTGGTCTCTTTGTCAAATATTAAATGGCTGAAGTTATGTCTGCTCACGTTCTAGTCTTTGATTTTGCTCCTTTGTTCTAGATGCCTGTTTTTATAAACATAGTTGTCTTTTTAACTATGCGATGTATCTCAACATCTGGAATTGTAAGTCCTCCAGCGCTGTTTTGCTCAGGATTGTTTTGGCTATCCTGGATCTTTTGTGGCTCCATATGAAGTTTAGGATTTTTTTTTTCTATTTATGTAGAGAATGAGATGGAGATTTTGATTGGGATTGAATTGTTTTGGCTTATAGACAATTTCAATAGGCTCCTCCCAACAGCAACCTAGCAATAGTTTGTGTCATCACCTGCTGACATTACTACCTAAGCCACCACCTGGTGCAGGTGATCTGTCAGGGTGTAAGAATGCTTGCTATGCCAGCCTCCCTCTTCCTTCTCTCTCTCATTCCCCCACCTCCCTTCTCTCCCTCTTCCTCTCCCCTCCCTCCCTCTCTCTTCCCACGCATTCCCAGGCAGCCTCTCGTCCTCTCTTTTTGTCCTTCTCTGTCCCCACTTCTCTGCCCTCATAGTTCTGCTCCTGTCTGTCTGTCTCTACCCCTATTACAGGCCCCCCCTTTCCTAAATAAATACCAGGTCTGTCACACGGCATGATTTCTCAGGGGACACCTTGGCATGGACCTGTCAGGTACCCCCTTTTCCCTGCTACTGCCACCACCGCAGCATTATATTTTATTAATCTGTAAATGGTTCTCGGTAAAACAGTCATTTTCACAATGTTAATTCTACCGGCCCATGAGCATAGACTATCTTTCCACTTTCTAATGTCTTACCTCTTTCTTCAGAGGCTTTGAGTTTTCATTATAGAGGTCCTTCGCTTCCTTGGTTAGATTTATTCCTAGAAATTTAATTTCTTTGAGGCCATTGTGAATGGGAGAGTGACCACAATCTCCTTCTCTGTAATGTTTGTTGGTGATCTATACAAAAACCGTTGATTTATGCAAGCTGATTCTGTATCCTGACACATTGCTGAATTTGTTTATCATTTCTAAGAGTTTTCTGATAGAATTTTTTTCTCCAACAGTCTAGTATCATACCCTTTGCAAAGGGGCTTTTCTATATTATTGACATGATCACTTGATTTTAAACTTTAAGTCCATGTATGTAATTTATTACATTTATTGACTTGCATATGTTAACCCATCCCTGTATTTCAGGGATAAAGCCAAATTAGTCATGGTGGAAAATCTTTATAGTGTATATCTATATTCTGTTTGCAAGTATTTTATTGAGTATTTTTGTGTCTATGTTCACCAGGGATATTATTGGCCTGTTAGAGCTTTCTTTCTTTTCTTATTCTTTTAATTTTCTCTTCTTTCTATTTCTTTTCTTTCTAATTTGTTTTTGTTGCTGTGTTTTTACCTGGCTTGCATATTAGAGTGATCCTGGCTTTGGGGAGTTTCTTCTGTTTCTTTTTCCTCTTTCTTTTTTCTTCCTTTCCTCCTTTCTTTCTTTCTCTCCTTTTTGAATAGTTTCAGAAAGACTGACTATAAATCTTTGAATGTTTGGTATAATTCTTCTGTGAATTCATCTGGTTGTAAACTTTTCTTTTTAAAACTGAAAAGCTTGTTATTATTATTTCAATCTCCTCATATGCTACAGACCTGTTTAGGTTGTTGACTTCTTGGTTGAATTTTGGTGGTTTGGCTGACTCTAAAAATTCATAGGTTTTCTAGCTTACAGGAGTACAGGTTTTCTAAATATTTTCTTGTATTCTGGGTTTCCTTGGTGTCTGTTGTAATGTTTCCCTGTTAATCTCTGACTCTATTCACTTGGGTCCTTTCTTTAAGGTCTGCCAATCTTGTTTATCTTATCAAAGAATTAGCTCTGAGATTTGTTGATTATTTGTATTCTTTCTTCATTTCTATTTTGTTGATTTCTACTCTGGGTTTTAAGGTTTTGATGTCTTTTGTTGTTGTTTTAACCATCAACAGGGTTTGGATTGGTTTCTTTCTTGTTTTTACAACCTCTTCAGTTATATAATTTAAGATATTTATTTATATTCTTTCTGATTTTTAGTGTAGGCACATGGAGCTATGAATTTCCCCTACAGCTTTCAGTGATTCCCAAAGGTTTTGCTGGGTTGAGTTTTAGTTTTCATTTTCATTCAGTTGCAGAATTTTTTTTTACATCTTTCTTGATTTCTTCTTTGATCCATTCATCATTTGGCAATGAGCTCTTTAATCCTCACGAGTTTGCTGTCAGTTTTTAGTTTTATTGCAGTGTGGTACAATAGGATACCAAGTAGTGATTTCAATCTTTTTTTTTTCTTATTTATTTGTAAAGATTTGTTTAGAGTCCCAGGATGTGGTCTACTTTAAAAAAAAAAAAAAGCTTCCATGTGCTGAGTAGAATGTGTTTTCTTTGGTGTTTGGTTGGAATATTCTGTTAAGTACAGTTGATGTGTACTGTCAGTTAATTCTGATGTTTCTCAGGTTCTTTTTTGGTGTTATGTGCTTCTTTGTATGTGTGTGTGTGTGTGTGTGTGCGTGTGTGTGTGTGTGTGTGTGCGTGTGTGTGTGTGTGTGTGTGT
>JADRCD010230105.1:0-13611 GCA_019843815.1 Montemys delectorum
GGGAGACCCTTGCTTCTCTGTCCATTCAGGTTATGACGTAAGGAAGGAAAATGCCATTGTCTTAAGAGAAGTTGCTATCTGCTTTGCCCAAGGTTTCTACAACTGAGCCGCTGAGGGGCTCCAGTCACCTCTAGGCTCCACCCACCTTCAAGGGTCTCTGCTATCTTTCCCTTGTAAGACAAAGAGATGCTGGGGGTGGGGAAGCAGTAGAGAGGAGGAAGGGTCTGGATGGACTGAAATAGTCCCTTTGTAGATGGGAACTTGAGCCAAAGAGGATCCCTACAAGAAGCACTCTCCGCGTGTTTATTTAAGACTCATTCTTCAAATAAAACTACAGTGAATAGAGAACGGTCATGACCAAAGGGGTTTCAAAAATCTTGATTTCTATTTTTTTTGTATTTGCATAATGGGATTATCTTGGAAACTGGAACCACATGTAAACAAAACTCACTTGTGCGTTCTACACACTACCGTGTGTATCTAGCTTAAAGACAGTTTTACACAGTGCCTTTAGGAACCTTACGGTGTTGAGTTTCTTGTTTGTGGCATCCTGCCGAGGGTAAGGAAGGAAGTTCTGGAGCTTTCCAGTTTGGAGATTTGGATTAGATAGGTTCAACCTGAAAATCCCATTTCCCTAGGAAGCATAGTTCATGGACATTAGCTCATAGAGCTGCAACACTGAAATGAATTACGCTTGTATGTCCCACCTGGGCTCAGCGGCTTCTGGTCAGAAAGAACTATGCACAGAACCCTCCTTTCCTAGGCAGGCATTTTGGTTTTGTTCCCAGCAGTCCCTCTCAGTTTTGGCACAGGACGAGCCAAGAGGTACCATGTATGTCATCTGTCATCAGACACAGTAGTGGGGAGAGGTACATTATTTTTGCATACCAGTTTTTGATGGCGGACTTCAAATCCTGAATCATGTCCGAACTCCGCGTCCATCTTCACTTCTGAGATCTCTTCCGTCTTAATGTTTGTCAGCCCAGAACCTGCATCAAACACAAAGTATGCGGGACCGACCGTCAACTAGTATGACCTTCAACCACAATGAGGCAAAAGCTGCCTTAAAGTTCTCTCTAGGCCAGAACTTTTAGGAAAACGGATTTAGGAATTTTCTCAAGAAAAATGACATCCTAGATTTAAACCATTAACTACCACCTAGCAAGCAAAAAGACTGAAGAAAGCTGAATGCAATGCCTCTGTGGCCAAACACATGCTATAATTAAAAGGGGAGGGAGGGAAAGGGGAAGAAAAATCAATGCTGGTTAAAATGCTGGGTTAAATTTGTACCTAAAGAAATGTTGACTTGGTTTTAGAGGCTTGTTGTTTATTATGTGTACATTTTTTTATGGGCTGGCATTGCTTAAAGAAAAACTAAATGCACAGCTTTGAAAATGAACTTTAACGACCTGGGAGAACAAATCCATTACTCTAGAGCTTCGTTCTAATTGCAAGTAAATTATGTTCATGTTTCTATGTACGGCAGCACTGTCACTCACCTAATTTGTTTAGCTAAGCATCCTAGCTCTCTAGCTGAACATGCCATGTGGAATCGTTTCATCTGCTGACTCTAAAGGAGCACACAATGAGCAGAAAGCTTCTTTGGGGCTAATAGAATTCATTACCTAATTCTTCTTTCTCTATACATGGCTGCATGATTCTTGGGCCAATTATTACAGTATTTCATGACTCAAATATTAATTTGAGGCTGGAAACTAAAATGTAAATCTGTTTTAGAAATGAAAGTGAAGACACACAGAAGAGATGTCAGTTCACATCAGTTGTAGTATTTTCTGAAGTGATTCTCCTGAGTAGAATCTGAGGGTATGAAGGAAGGGCTTTTAGAGCTATCTCCTCCACGATGTTTCCAATGGAGGCAGGTTCTTAGCACCTTGCGAATCCAAAGGAAGAGATCAGTATGCAGATGCTGGCTTTTGGTTTTGCATACGAGGAGGATCCTTTAGATTAATCCAGCAGTCTCCCCATAACCTACACTGTGGAGCCTGGTTCTATTTAGAGTGATCCAGGCATCTATCCTTGACACAGAGTAGGTTTGAGCAAGTGTGTCAGTCATTAAAAGAAAGGCAGTGAGGATTCCTTTCTCTGGCTATGCATTGTGAATTCCTGCAACTCCTGTGGGAACTCATTTCCTGTTCTTGGTCTAATGGTTCTCCCAATCTTGTTCATCAAGTATTGGAAAACTTGTCAACCCCCTCCCCCCACTGACACTGAAAAGCACAAGGTCACAAGCACTGAAAAAGCCAGTCTAGCAGTCAGCATGGCTTCTGCTGAGAGGGAGGATAATTTGACAGGCCTCGGCAGTCCATGCTGGGTGTGACTCATCACCACCTCTTGTTCAACTGCCCACGATGGTTCCCTCAGACATCCCACTCTAAACCGGACTCATGATGATTGCCAACCTGTTCACAGCCATGACACTGACACTGCTCTCCCTTGCTTCTGTCTCTGGATTACACTTCCCTAGTTCCTTCTAGCTGGGCCTTCCTAGTCTGTTCTAACTCTCACGACGACTAGCCACTGTTGTTCAAGTCCTCCTTATGTTTTCTTGGCCTGGGTTGTAAAGAACTGTACTTGGCTAGATAGATAGGTGAATATACAGCACACGTTTATTATTAATAATTATTTCAAAACACCAGGACTTAAAGTTCTGCCCTGTGGAGCAGGGGATACTATAGCGTCTAAGTAAGTAGAACTGATGTCAAGGCAGGGCAGGTAATAAGAGGTACCAAAGCTTCTCTTATTCCCTCTACTGTACCTCTTGGTGTGGGGGAAGCCAGCTGCCGTGGGAAGGTACCAAAGGCTCTTGACAACAACCACAAGAGTGCTTGATCTCTGTCAGCTCTAGCCAGACCTTCATGAGACTACAGCTTTGGCCATGACTTCATTGTGATCTCGTGAAAGAGCCTGAGCCAGAACCAGCCAGCTCTGCCATATGCTAAAATGCTGGCCAAAAACAGCTGTAAGGACCTAAATGCTTGCTCTTAGAAGTGGCTAAATTCTGGGGCTACTTGTTACACAGCAAATACAAATACAATAGGTGACAGATACAAAGGCGTAGCACTTTCTTTTCTCACTGGGTTCTATTTCCTTTCATCGAGTGATCCTTTTTTTTTTTTTTTTTTTCCCCCAAGACAGGGTTTTCTCTATGTAGCCCTGGCTGTCCTGAAACTCACTCTATAGACCTGGAACTCAGAAATCCGCCTGCCTCTGCCTCCCAGGTGCTGAAATTAAAGGCGTGCGCCACCACCGCCCAGCGGGGTGATCCTTTTTATTAATTCGGACAAGAAAGATACAATGAAAGTTGTACAGTCCCCTTTCTATTTCATCTCATTAACTTGCTTGTTTTCATTTGACAGCCCCTGTCCTTGAACGCTACTTGAAGAGCTGCAACCTTCTATTTTTATGTACTCAAAAAAAAAAAAAAATCGTCTTTTTTTTCACATTATAACTCACTCTGTCCTCTGTACTCCCTGACACTATTGTTTTAACGTGGCAGTGACATGATGCTCTTTAAATCGCCCCTGGTTGCTTATTTTCATCTTCCTCTAAACCTTTAGAAAGCCCGACCCACTTCCTCCTTATAGCAACAGTGAATTCTTTTTAATGCCTCCTTTCCTTGCCACATGCGAGTAGTACCACAGCAGTTAAAAGTTACTTCTGAGATTTTAAAGAAGGCTCTTAAGTAGTCTGCCCTTTTATATCTGGGGGGCAGGGAGGCAGAGAGCACAGCGTTGCAATGAATATGTAAATAACTAAGTTCCCACTCAAAATCGTTTAAGCCCATGGTATTGTGGAAAGGATACTGACAATGTGTCTGATGATGGAAAAAGGCAAAAATCAAAGTCACGCCACATGCTAGCATGACCGGCCATAGTCACAGTTCAGTAGTGTAAGACTCAGCAGAAAGAGTCCCTCTTTCATTGCTGTTCAGCATGAAATCATATTTAGAAGACATTCTACCACTAAGCAATATCATTACAAAGAGATTAACAAAACAATAGAACAATGAAATAAATCAATAGGAAAATATCTCTTGGGGTCACGAAACTAGATTGTTAGGCCTGGAGAAGAAAGGGATAGAGAATATTGGAAGGGTAGCTTAACATATCAAGGGAAGAGACTGCTGATATGTTTCCGTATTGTCTGTAAGGGTCTCTTTTCCCTGGAAATACTCCAGGAAGATTTAGTAGCTGGGATCATTACTGTGCCCAGACATTGGCATCATTGTTGTGGCTTGTGGGTGACGTTATTTTCTAAAAGTTTCAGTATGCTGGGTTTTCAGATATGAAAGAGAAGAAATGTAAAAACAAGGCCTAAGGAGGAGTAAGCCAAAACTCACACATCTTTCTTTATTTTTGAGTGACAAGAAAGATTATCAAAGAGCAATGGCAGAGGGCAATCCTGGGAAGGGTATCTAAGTTCAGAAAATCTAAAGTAGAGTCAAGTGTGTGGGTTCATACCGTGTGGCTATAGAGTTATCGGAACACATTGACAACATAGGAAGGTAGTAATCTGAATACATGGCAGACTCATTGCTAACCAAAAAGTACAGACAGAACCTAGACAACTCCTCAGACATTGCAAGCATGTCCCATGTTCATAATTGTAGCTTAGCTGGTTTCCTCATGTCCAGTGTAGACCATTTCCTTCTTTGGTAGCTATCTTCTGAAGGATGTAGATATGAATACGGGTATTACAAGGACAAGCTCAGGACAGTTCCTAGTCTGATTTCCTCCTCACCCTCCTCTGTGCCTTAAATCTCACACTCTGCTCTCTCTGTGGAAAGCTCCTTTCCAGAGAGTTCCCTGGCTAACACACTCTGTCACCAAACGTCTCTGTGTGCCCTCATATATCCCTGCCATCCCATCTTTCTATATATTCAAAGTGTGTTGTTTTCCATTATATCTCAAGCTCCTGGGATCAGGAACCTTATCATTTATTCTTTTTGAGTCTTCACAGAATTTACAACATTGATCTCTCCTGGAATAATGCTGTTATCGTTGGAGGCTTTTCCCACCCTATAGACTGCCATTAGTTTCTTTTCTCAAGACAGATGACTTTTGCTTGCCAGTATATGAAAATGCCTTTTACATGTTGTTAACATAAACAGAGTGAGAAGATGGGCTGGTTGCCTGTGTTAGTGCCGGACTATTTGAACAGGAACAAATACGTTCTTATGTAATAGAGGAACTTAATAAAATCGGCTGGATGTATGCCTCAATATTACATTTGATGTTTATAGATGAAAAATAGGTCATCTTTTAAAAATAAAATGAGTAGTGTGCCATTTTAAAAAGTCTAGACGATAAGACCAGCTTGAGCTGGTTTTAGCTGTGGTGAGAACTGAACTGGCTATGCCGTGGGCTTCACTAGCTGGCAGAGCAGCATGGGAATGCCAACTGGTGGCTTCCTGGACATTTACTTAGTGACACTGTCACTAAAGAGGACACGAGAGAGCCCAAAGAGTGTACAGCTTATATAATTCAAGATTCCTTTAAAAGCACTTCAGACAAGGCGTTCCTCCGGTCAATGAGATCAGCTGTCAATGTATCACTCTGCAATTTCTGCTCAGGTGTTGAACCACATCATGGAAATCAGCACACTGCCAGAAGGACTCTCAAAGTCTTTACCTAGGAGCATGGCTGGCAGCAGCCAAGGCTAGAGGCTTGAATGGCTAGAAGAGGGGTGGGGCCATATCTGGTCTTACTGGGGATACCTCCGAACCAGGAAGCCAAACTACTTCCCTTTATTGATGTCCCCAAGGAACACTAACATTGTTCTTGAGTATCTCATGGGGTACGGGCATAAAGAAAGTAAACGTGGGAAGGTATGTGCTATTTGGAAGAAAATCTCTCCACAATATACAGATCTCTTAATTCATTGACTTTTCCCTCTCTGATTCATTTTTTTTGGTGACTATTAGTGGGGTGAGGCTGAGCATGGAGTAGACACAAGTGGGTTCTATGTCTCTTGCAGTGTGCCATTATTCTTAAGATTTTAAGTTTAGCCAGGGGCTAATCATAGAATAGGGGGTCAAAACTCATTTCTTTCATTTTTTTTTTCAATCTTGAGAAACTGTATAAAAAGAAATATCTATTTTGATAGTGACGAAATTTGTACCACAGAAAACAAAAGGGCCTCTATGTAAAATTATGCATATACATCTGTTGTGTTACTTCAGCCACTGGCTGAGAGTAAGTATAGACAATCAACGAAGGACAAAAAGCATTTCTGGATCTGGATCTGGAGAAATACCATCAATGATATTTTAAGGAAATTGTGTCTCTTTTAGTAACCAACCAAAGTCTGAGCCTGCTCAAGGACCTCCCATGAATACTAAACAAGAAAGGAAGGCAGTGCCTGCACCAAGAACCAGTTTCCCACTGAAATCTACACCTCCCTGGGCTTCCACCACCTTTGAGTGCAGGGACCATATCACACTCTTCATTTATTAAAAAGAAAGAAATCAAGAAAAAAGAGCCCCACATTTGAAAAGACTCTCTTTGAGTTTCAAAAGGAAAGCTCAGAAACAAACAAACAAACAAAAAATAGATCACGTAGGAACTTTGGAAATGAAGTATAAGGAGAAGCCAAGAATCTGAAATAACGTTTGGTGTCCATAGTCGTTTTAACTTCTATTCTTGTAACACATGCAATCCAGAGGCATGTTTGCTGAAGCGCACAGTGCTGAGAGGAGAGGTGAAATGGGGCGAGAGTCAGATACCTGGTCGAGTGGTCAGTCCTCGGTCAGCAGCAGGGCGGGCGTCAACAGGCTCAACTGGTGCAGGAAGCAAGAGACAGAGAGCAAATGAGACAAATCAAGATGGTTAAGTCGTGGCTTCTGAACACAGAGCGAGGGAGAGCATTTGCAATAAACAAGTCATGAAAAAGGAGCAGCTGGAAAAAGAACCTTTGTGAGCTAATCCTGGGCATCAAGGATGGGAGGGGTACTACTTCCAAAGGCTCAGTGCCAACAAGGTGCCAAAGTGTTTCCTTAGCTTGTTTATGAAGTGCTCACCAGGATGTGCAATAGGATCAAAGAAGAAGGCCGGGGAAGGTGGACTTTCCTCTGGGCTAGGTTAGAGATGGTTTCTTGGCTTTTGATTAGAAATAAAATAGATTATACCCAGCCCAGCAGTAAACCTTAAAGATACCTCCTCCTATAACTCTTCCATCTTATCTTCTTTTACAGTTAATTAACTGCTATGGGATTATTCAATTGCCAGCGGAAATGCAAATATGAGTTTATCAGGAGAGCAAAGCTTTGCCATTTAGTGCAGCAAATTCCTTCTGAGTTTAGGGTAGAACAGGTAACCCGTGGGCTTCCCCCAACTCTCCTTTTAAATGGCTGGTTTCCTCTGTACAAGAGGACCTTCAGCTGAATTGTGTGAAATGAGACCATCTCCTGTCATATCGGCTGACAGTCACAATCATGCTTTTGTACGAGTTCTGGGACTGATCCAAAGAAAACAAGGTCTGTGTCTGCGTCCAGTAATCCCCACCACGGCTCAGCACCACCTGGCATTCCCAAGGCATTCCTTGAGCTGACACTGATTTTTGAAGAAATTAGGAAGGGAGAGAGGGCAGTCAAGCTTTTAGGATTAACTAGTGGCTGAAAGGCAGATGAAGGCAAGAGAGGAGGAAGTCCCCTGGGTCAGGTCTGGCAAGTATAAAAGTAAGAAAGAAATCTGAGCACAGTGGTAGAGGCAAGCCAGCAGGAGTTTGATGGGAGCCTTGGGGAAGAGCAGTTTCAACCATTTAGCTTTCAGAGTCTCACAGGCCAAGTGGTTGGTAGTGACCACAAACCCAAATCCATTCTGAATGGCACACATTGCCAAGAATGGTGGCAGGGAACAGAAGGACAGTGAGCTGTCTTCATAATATGAGCAAATAGAATTTCTGAGTGCATTTTAGAGAATTGGATACATCAAGAGGCTGAAGTGGACCTGACTTTCCTTGTGTGGAAACTGGCAACGTGGTCTTGAAAGAAGTGGGGAGTAGCATCGATGAAACTCAGAATCAGTGTCAAGGTGTGTGACTGTGGGCAAACAGCCACCCGAGGCTGATTCCTATTATGGAAAAATGAAAGTAATAGTACCTGATCTTTTTTATTGCAGTAAGGACTGATCGTTTTAAAAATATACTTCAGCAACTTCTCACACTGTAAGATTACATTTATTGAATGTCCTGTATATTTTGACAATGACATGGACAGTTTCTCTATATTTCATTTCTCACCACAAATATGAACTGTGATTTTTATGACCCCTACAAAATGGAGTTAGCCGAAGGTGACTATGCTTTTTTAAATGTCTTGATGATGAGGGGCTAAATGGCGCAGCAGTTGCTGGTGTGCCCATACCAAACTCCACTCGCTCTGGCAGTCACATTTCAGAAAATGTCCATTTGACTCAGGGTAGCACCTGTCCCTGTGGCTCACAGGCCAGGTGTATAGCTGGTGGCCTCATAATCCACAATTATTATGATAATAATGAAAATTACTAGTGTATAGAAAGACATTATTCTAAGTGCTATTCATTATACTGGAGTAAGAACATAATTCTGATAAATTTCCCTGACCTGGAAAATATTGTTTTATGATACTGTTTACAACATGAAATTTGTTCTTGTCTACCTATTGCCTTTTTAATGATCTGAGAATTTGGGACACGCATGCACTGTGCGTGCACCGTGCTTCGACTCTACTCCCTCAAACCCAATTTATCCTCCACCCCCTTCCACTCACTCCTCCCAACTTCCTGGGTCATTTCCTTCAGCCATGGAGTCCACTCAGCACCACCAGCATGCATATTGGTGGAGAGCCACCTACTGGACCACGGGTTACATCTTTGGAGAGAACTGATTCCCTGACTCAACAGCCATCAACTGCCCATGTCTTGAGGTAGGGATGGCGCTTATGCTCACTTCTTTGTTCCATGCAGGGATGTCTGGCTCAATTCCATGCAGGTCTCACCTTCTGACTGCCTCAACTTCTGAATTCACTTGTGTAAGTAAGTAACTGTCCTGATGTGTCCTGAAAATACTGTTTCATTAGAGTCACCCACACTCTCGGGCTCTTAACTCTTTTCTCAGTGTAAAAGAACAAAATGGCCAGGCATCTACTGATCTTGACTGTTTTTGTTGAGAAAAACAAGCCCTTTCTGGTAAGCAATTGAAACTATGCTAGTCCTCATGAACAATGAAAGGAAATCCTTTGAGAGCTGTAGGTATTTTTAGTAGCTCAGGGTGTGTGTGTCGGGAAGAACAGGGAACACCGGAAAGGGATAGCAGGAGCAAGTATCATATACCTTTATTACTTATTCATTTGGAGGCCTGCTGTTTAGGTGCATGGTGAGTCATCTGGACAGAGAAGGACCAAGCCTCTCTAACAAGACCAGCTCCATTTAGAAGATTTTTGAAGAGCTTTCCATGTTATCCCACAGAAATGTTCTCAAACTGCCTTTAAGCAAGGAGTGAAGATACAAATTATCTCAGGGGAGGCTCAGTCATGCGAGCAGTCACACAGACCTGATCATTCAGAGCAGAGGGTAAGCCCTGGCTACTATCCCAAGGGGAATGTGGTGTTTAGTCCCTAGACTAAGCAAAAAGAGGTATGACTGCCATTTAATGGGGGCGAGGATCCAGGACACTGAATGTGGTACACAGGGGTCATTACAACAACCCACACCCTACAGGTCTCACTGGATGTAAGGGGTTAATGGTAACGTGAATCTGGAACTCACTTCAGTTCTATTTATGAATTAAGTATGTCTCTATAGTTTTGTGTGTGCATGTTATGAATGGTGCATGCATACTGGTATGCCCCTGTGTGCACTTGTGTTGGTCCATGCACAAGGCAGAGCAGGCCTTAGTGTATCTTGCTCTAACACTCTACCTTGCTGCCTTGAGACAGGGTCTCTCACTGAGCCTGGAGCTTGCAGTTTCAAATAGGCTGGCTGGACAATGAGCACTCAGGATCCACTTATATCTGCTCCCAACACAGGAATTATACATATGACATATGCTGCCATGGTTGGAGGGGGATCTACCTATGTTTGCCCCCAATACTGGAAATATATATATGAATATTTGTATACATGTATATATGTATGTATGTATACATAGCGCCATGCTTTTTTTTTTTAATGTAAGTGTTGAAGATTCAAAATCAGGACTCTATGTTTGCAGAACAATTCATTGTTCTTACCTACTGAGACAACCAATCTGCAGTTCTTAGTGTGTGTTACTGAGTAAATACAGGGAGGACTGTATTATTTTTAAGAGCTATTTGCAACATCGTTTTCCCAGTAAGACCTTGCCAGTCTCATTTATTTGAAGACGAACTGTCCTAGGCTGGGAGTTACGGGTCTGTAGGAGGGCCCATGTTTAGCATGCGCAAATCCTAGGTTTACGCCTTAGACTATCAAACTCAAACCAAAAAATTAATTGTTGAAAAGGCTTTTCAAAATATCTGTTCTAATGGGGTATTGGGACTAATAAAGGTGAGACCCATACCTCAAGACTCGGCGTACATGAAGACTCATGTCCTCTGGGACATAAAGTTAAGCTGGTGGTGTTGCAGATTGAATAGATAGAGGACTCACGTGTTCTGGATAAGCCCTTGTATTGACTAGATTCCCGTCCTCTCCTATTGCTGCTATATGACATTCTGCTGTTAATCATTACCAGATGTGTGTGTGTGTGTGTGTGTGTGTGTGTGTGTGTACACATTATGCTTGCACATGTGTATGGAGGCCAGAGATCAACCCCAGGAGCTATCCTCAGAAGCCATCACCTTGAGTTTTAAGACAGGGTGTCTCACTGGCATAGAACTTACCAAGTAGGGGAGGCTGGCTGGGAAGTGGGCCTGAGGGGGTCTACCTCTCTACCTTTCCAGAGCCACTATGCCTAATGTTTTACATAGGTGGTGGGGATTGATCATAGGTCTTCATGCTTGCAAGGCAAAACCAGTTTACTAAGTGATCTCCCCAGCCCCAATTCTTTAACAAGAACACCTGCTTTAGAGGAAACCTAGGCAATATCGCAATGAATGTTGAGCATCCATCCAGACTTACTTAGATCAAGGCTTTGCTTGGACAACCTGGCAATAGTCAAGAGTCTCAGTGACTGGATCTGTGCTGTGTCTACACATGTGCACGTCACAGTGTGTGCTTTTACTATTAAGAGCCAATCTCCTGTGTGCTGAGCTTAGAAAATGAGGCCATACATTTTTTACAAAGTCATCTCATTACAGATTATGTATGAGGTAGCAATGACATTAGAGCCTCAAATGTACCTGTAATAATACCACGAGGCATATGAAATCAAATGACCTACTCTTTCTGGTTTTGTTTTGTTGGGATATTTTTAACAAGGGGGAAAGTTAATTATTAATATCCCATAAATAATGTTGATGTTGTAACTGACAGTATCTAATATAATTATACTTTATAACTTATATATAAGTTGCCTTTATTTTTCAGATTAAAGAAACAAACTGGGTTGTTATGCTGTGAAAAAAGTTTATACAAAGATTTCTGCAGCCTATCTTCAAAAACTGCTCACTCACCAGGCATGGTGGCATGCACCTTTAATTCCAGCAGAGGCAGGCAGAGCTCTGTGAGTTCGAGACAAGACTGGACTACAAGTGAGTTCCAGGACAGCCAGATCTACACAGAGAGATTATGCCTCACCACGCCCCCCCCCCCCCAAAAAAAAAAACAAAATCAAACAAACAAACCAAAAACCAACCAAACCTAAAACTCACCATGTTTGCTCAGTGCTTCTTCTACACTTTGAGGAAAATCCCAGGCAGCTCCTGTTGCCTTCTCGGAAAGCATTCTTAGTTTCAAGAAATCAAGGTAATTGTGTGCATGCAATTTGTACTGAACATGAAAAAATGGCAAAATAAACTAAAAGATGCTGTTTCCTAAGTAGGTATTTCTAAGTCCCTGTATTGGCTGGTTTTGTGTGTCAGTTTGACACAAGCTGGAGTTATCACAGACAAAAGAGCCTCCCTTGAGGAAATGCCCCCATGAGACCCAGCTGTAAGCTATTTTCTCAATTAGTGATCAAGGATGGAAGGGCCTATTGTGGGTGGGGCTGGGCTGGTGGTCCTGGGTTCTATAAGAAAGCAAGCTGAGCAATCCAGGGGAAGCAAGCCAGTAAGCAGCACCCTCTATGGCCTCTGCATCAGCTCCTGCCTCCAGGTTCCTGCCCTGTGTGAGTTCCTGTCCTGACTTCCTTTGGTGATGAACAGCAATGTGCAAGTGTAAGCTGAATAAACTCTTTTCTTCTCAACTTGTTTCTTGGTCATGATGTTTTGTGTAGGAATACAAACCCTGACTAAGACAGTCCCCCTGGAAGAGTTACATCACCCAGATGTGCAAACTGATTGATGGAGAAATCGTTTAGCATGACACTGCTTGGTTCTGAAGTAAGCTTGCTTCATTCATTCAACTTCCGCATTCATTACATTCTCTCATGTAAGAATCGGCAGCCGAGGAAGATTATTTCATCGTCTGTCTACTTCACTGTGCAAGGTCCTGTCAAACCTTCTTCCTGGGGGTCAAACTCTTCCCTTAATTTGGTCACCCTTTTCATTAAAGGTGTGCATTCTGGGCCAAAAGCTGAGAAGTGCAAGTCAAATCATGATTTCATGGAGGAGATAAAGTAACTTCCAGTAAGAGTATTTTTAAACAATTATTTCCCAGTGTCTTAAGTTCCGGCACCTAGTAGGAGGCAGGTGGGTTTCTGGGAACCCAAAGCTGTGCCTCTCTAGTTCTCTGTCTCTGTCTGTCTCTCTGCACTCCCCCCCCCCCCCCCGTAATACATGACTTGCTCTGTGTTTCATTATGTACTTTTATTTTGAGATGGGGTTTCCCTATATTGTATGTGTTGATCTTGGGCAGCTGGTAGGTGTGGGCCTCTATATATGTGAATATATAAATTTATGAAGAGAGATGGTAAATAAAAAATAGTTTATTTTGTTTTTTTTTTTAAAGTGTAGATATGAAGGATGTATACAGGAAATCACAGCATATATTGTGAGCCCTCTAATCTATAGGAGTGGTATCTCTGAGGATGATACAGATGTTGACCAAGCAATAGGTCCTTTTCTCAAAAGTATTCTAGGCAACTGTTATCTTTGGGACCTATAAAATAGGACCCCTAAATCTGCTTCTAAATCAGCTTATTTACTTTGTAGCAATAAAATCCAAAAATCATCTTTATGCAATAGATCTATTAATTTAAAGGCTCACAGTAACAACGTATTATTGTTCTTACTTTGTGTGTATGTATGCGGATGGGAAGTGTCTGTCTTGGTTGTTCTCCATCTTAGATACTGATGCAGGGTCTGCCAGTCTAGTATAAAGTGCGAGCGCGCGCACGCGCGCGCACACACACACTCACACACCAGAAGGCTTTTGACTCAAGCTAGGCACTCTTACCTTCATTTTCTGTATTGGCTGGTACAGAGTCCACTCCAAAAGGATGCCATGGCTGGAGATCATCCAGGCTGAATTCCCCATTGACGGGAAGGAGCTCCACGGTGGTCTTGGTTTCAGTCAAAGAAGGCATGAGAGCATC
>JADRCD010230106.1:0-37298 GCA_019843815.1 Montemys delectorum
TTTGGGTTCTAACTTCCATGGCAGGTCCTAACATGGGGACTCATGTTGGGATGCCTGGATCTGTGATTGGGTTGGGTAACTCACCAAGAACTGTGTGGGCCCTTGGGGTTTCTCGGACTTTGCTTGGCAACAGAGCTACAAAGTTGCAGCCCAGGCTGGCCTTGAACTGTTAATCCTCCTGCCTTCATCTGTTCAGTATATTTCTCTGGCCTGTATCACACAACCAGCTGTAGTTTTCCGTTGTCTGCCAAGATCAGCTGATTCGGCCTCCCAGACCACTGTATGTCTGGGTATCTACTGTCCTTCGCCACCTCCTAGAGTACCATAATGGCTTCTGGATCAGCCTCCCCCAAGTCAGCCTCTCCTCTCACATCCTAATTCAACAGCCAAAGCGGTCTTTTTTCAAATGCAGGTCTAGTCATGTTTTACACCCATTCTTAAGTCATCATAGCAACAAGCGTTTGTTCCACAGTATTTAGACACAAAGTATATCAAGCCTCATTATCCCTCCAGGGCAAGTGAGATTGACTTCCAGCACCCATTTTCCAGGAGAGTGGCCTGATACTGTGATTTTCTTTCTGGAATCATATAGGAAATATAAGTTAAAAGTTCTATGGGCCAGCCCGGCCATGGTGGCATAGGCCTTTAATCCCAGCACTTGGGAGGCAGAGACAGGCAGATTACTGAGTTCAAGGCCAGCCTGGTCTACAGAGTGAGTTCCAGGACAGCCCAGGCTATACAGAGAAACCCTGTCTCAAAAAAAAAAAAAAAAAAAAAAAGTTCTATGGGCCAACAAGATGGCTCATTGGGTAAAGGCTCTTGTTGCCAAGACTGACAACCTAAGTTTGATTCCTAGGACCTGGATAGCAGAAGAGACTAACTCTCACAATCAACCTTTAACCTCCACGTGTCATGTATGCGTGTGGCCACCATATAGACATGTGTACATATATACATGATAAATAAACAAATGTAACTTTAAAAATTAAATCTAAAGTTCTGACCATATGGATTAATTTTGGTCTTTGCTGAGATACTCAGTTCCTACAATCCCAACAGGACATGATAATCTTTTATACTTCTCTGACACTCATTTTGAGGTCTAGTATCTCTTGGCTACCTTCAGTCTGGGTCAGTCTCCTCCAAATTGGGTAGAGCCAGTGAGCACCAACTGGCATTTGTAGGCTCCAGTGAGGCCCTGCCCACTGTCTTATCAACACATTTGTCCTTCACACGACCCTGTTCAGTTACAAAATAATAGAAAGAAGGCATGCTGGCCAATGATTAAACAAGCTATTGTTCTATTAGTTACATATTTGAAAACTCTTACATTAACCCAAGGCACTTAGAGGAGCTGGGGGTTTGAAGGGTCCTCTTCTGGTCTTTTCAGATTGTCTCTCTCTCAGCATCCCTCTTGTCCTCCCGTAGCCACTCCCCTGTATGTGCATATGCAGGACCACAGTTCTCCCTGCTCCCCGTAAGGCCTGCATAAGGATGCTCACACCAGTCCTTCTGCCCCAGTGCTTCCTCTGCCTCCTTCCACCGCAGGAAGCTTCTGTTTTCCATTCAATACTTACTGCTAACATCATTTTCTCCAAACAGCTTCCAAAGTCATCTCTCCAAATGTTTGATCATCCACCACTGTGCCAGCATTGACTTTTATCTGTGTAGTCTCATCTTCTTCCTACCCCCCACACAACATGCTTATCTCATGTTGGTGATTTTATGAGTAGGAAATGTGGTTTGCATCCTTGAGTGTTTTTACAAGCCCAGTACATGCCTGGGGGACTGACCTGTTACCCTGGCACTTGGGAGATGAAGGCAGGAGGATGAGGAGCTCGAGGACAGCTTTGGATACCTAGTGAATCTGAGGCCACCCTCGACTTTATGATACCCTCTTTAAAAGACAATGAAAACAACCCAGGCCCATATTAAATGGGTTTCTAGAGTTTTTGGATTCTGAGAGGTGGTAGGTATGAAACCCAGTAGGCTTTTTTTTTTTCTTAATCTCTTTTACTTCTGCCATTTTTTCCCCCCTCAGGTGGCATCTTCCATGGACACCCAACATAAACCAATGAAAGTAGAGATGTGCTACTGAAAGCAGACAGGGAAAAGGTCAAGACAGAAACCAAGAGCAATGCTACAACAATGTTTTCATTGTGCAGATAAGACAGGCAAGCCCGGGGGCCCTTTCAATTTCACAGACATTTACTCTGGTCTATCCTTTTAGAAAGTTGTCACTGTGGGTTGGAAACATAGCTCAATGGCAGAGCACTTGCCTGGCACCTGCAAAGCCCTGGGTTTGATCTACAGCACCCCAATGAATCACGAAAATAAACACATAAAGTGAGATAAATTTAAAAATAGTGCCACTTCTCCCACCCCTATCTTCAGGACTTGTCATGGGTTCACAAGAAGCAGTGGTCTCTCTTTAAAGGCATCATAGGCTAATGGCTTCTATTGCTGTGTGTTGTATATGCTATTAACTGATTCTTCAAGAGAGGTGTTTACAGGCAAGTTGTTGCCGTTTCAAGTCTGTAGAAACATGTATGGTAATTATCCAGGCTTTTCTTTATTGCTTTAAAATTTTCCTCTATAATATTGTGTGGGTGTTAGTGAAATTAAATGGCTTGAGTTGCTGCCACGTAGCTTTGCCAGTGTGCCTTAGTGAGCAGTCCCGACCTGCTGAAGATGCTTCCAGGCTGTAGACCCTGGAAAGACTCTATAGTCCCTTAATACAAGGCCAAACTTGGTTTCCTTTTTCTTTCTTTCTTTCTTTCTTGAAAGAAAAATTCACACAATGTATTTTGATCAAGTTTTTTTTTTTACCTCAGCTGATTCCTTTCAGATTCCACCTCCCTCCCCACAAAACTTCATGTTCTTTTTCTCTCTGTCTTAGAAAATTTTTTCAAATAAAAGCAAAACAAAGAAACAAGTACAAAAACCTCCCATTAAAACACAAAAATGGGAATCAAAATAAACAAGCAAGATAAAATAAGACCTACACAAAGCAAAATGAGACCAAAAAAAAAAAAAAAAAATCGACAAAAACAACATCGAGTTAGTCTTGTGTTGGCCAACTACTCCTGGGCGTGGGGCCTAAACTGAAGTGTGGTTAATGTAGCCAGAGAGACTCCATTAGAGAAAACTAATGTTTTCCTTTGTCAGTGGGTATCAATAGCAGATAACTTCTTGTTTTGGGGTATGGGTCTCAATGCAGATATCTTCTTGGTGTAGGATGGGAATCTGTGTCCAGGCTCCCCTCTCAGGGCCTGGGCCCTGTCTGGCTTGAACCTGTGCAGGTCTCATGCCTGCTACCACAGTCTCTGTGAGTCCCCATGTGCATCGGCCCTGTTGTGTTGGAAAAGTGCTATCACCTCTGGCTTTTGCAATCCTTCTTCTCTTCCATGAGACTCCCTGAGCCGTGAGGAGAGGGCTTTGATGAAGACATCCCATTTAGGACTCTGGGCTTCAAAAGTCTCTCACTCTCTGCCACATGTTTAGTTGTGGGTCTCTGTGTAAGTTCCCACCTACTGCAAAAAGAAGCAGGTCTCATGGGTGTTGAGTGAGGCACTAATTTATAGGTGTAGCAGTGTGTCATTAGGAGTCATTTTAGTGCTGTGTTCCTTTAACACAGTAATAATAGTAGGTTTTCCTCCTAGGCCCATGATCCATCTAGTCTCAGGTTCTTGGTCACTTTAGCAGAGTCAGGTACAGGCTCTATCTCATGGAGAGAGTCTTAAAGCCAATTAGAAGTTGGTTGGATGCTCCCATGACATTTGTGCCTCTATTGTATCGGAATATCCCCCAGGCAGGTCATTGTTGTGGGTCACAGGGATTGTAGCTTTGAGACACTGATGAGTATTACCTTTCTCCTTTGGTGGCCTGTAGAGCACCTTCCAATGAATGCTAGCTATCAGGAGTAAAAGTTTGAGTTAGGCACCAACTCACTTTCTTTGGGTTCAACAGCATAAGGAATGTCTTCAGCCATAGGGCCTTACCATCTGGATATGGAGAGGAACCACAGCCTTGACAATGGCCTGATGTTTGGGGGTTTGCACAGGCTGCCTTTGGCCAATGTCACCATTCCTGGCACTGAAGGGTTTTATTTTTGTTTTTAAGTTTTATTTATTTTATGTATATGAGTACACTGTCACTGTCTTCAGACACACCAGAAGAGGGCGTCAGATCCCATTACAGAGGGTTGTGAGCCACCATGTGGTTGCTGGGAATTGAACTCAGGACCTCTGGAAGAGCAGTCAGTGCTCTTAACCGCTGAGCCATCTCTCCAGCCCGGCAATGAAGGTTTTACATGGTAGCATAAGATTTCTAGTTGGAGCATTCTCTCTCCTACAACTTAGTGACAACATTTCAATTCCTTTCGTGTATGTGCATGTTTTAGGAAGTCTCTCCAAGTAATGAGTCTACATATGGTCTTACAAATGGAGTTTAGTGATAGTTGTCCCTACCTTGTATTATTGCTGCACTCAAAAGACTCTTCCTCTAACATCCACAAACTATGTACGATCAGGTAAGAATTACATTCACATCAGGCAGTGGTGGCACATGCCTTTAATCCCAGCACTTGGGAGGCAGAGGCAGGCGGATTTCTGAGTTTGAGGCCAACTTGGTCTACAAAGTGAGTTCCAGGACAGCCAGGGCTACACAGAGAAACCCTGTCTCGAAAAACAAAACAAAACAAAAACAAAAACCAAACCAAACAAACAAACAAAAGAATTACATTCACAATGTCCTGTCCATTTGTATTTGTCAGTCTCCTTCAAGAAAGTACTCTACTATCCCATCTTGGTGAGCAGCATTGGGGGGGGGGGGATACAAAAATACAAGGAGGAAACCCCCAATTGGGGCTGACTCATCACCACCTGCAAGTGGGTGGAACTGCAAAGGCAGGATGTTTTTCTCTCGCAGAACATAACATCCTGTCTTGAAGCAAACAAGTTCTGCAAAGAGACATCCAGGTAAGGGTCTGTATCCAACAGGTGAGTCCAAAGTTCTGTACCTAACTCACTTTCTGTCATAACTTGCGTTTATCAACCTAAAAACATCTTTTAAAACTTTAAGTCATTTTCTTAAATCCTAAACAACGTAAAGTTAACTGCAATACTATAACTAGCTAGTCTTCATTACCACCAGAGACCAGGGAGGGATACCTAGTACCTGAATAAACAGGAAGTGCAGAGTGAGAAGGATACCTACTACCTGAATAAAAAGGAAGTGCAAAGTGAGAAGGATACCTACTACCTGAATAAACAGGAAGTGCAGAGAGGGATACCTACTACCTGAATAAACAAACAGGAAGTGCAGAGTGAGAGGGATACATACTACCTGAATAAACTGGAAGTGCAGAGTGAGAGGGATACTTACTACCTGAATAAACTGGAAGTGCAGAGTGAGAGGGATACATACTACTTGAATAAACAAACAGGAAGTGCAGAGTGAGAGGGATACTTACTACCTGAATAAACAGGAAGTGCAGAATGAGAAGGATACCTACTACCTGAATAAACAGGAAGTGTAGAGTAAGCAGCTTCCAAGATCCCTCTGCCATGCTGGAGCATTCTTCTCTTTGGCCTTCTAACCCAGAATATCTGACAGATGTGTCTGTCAAACAGTAATTATGAAGGACTTCTCTACATTGTCCTGGCAGGTTTAGCAGTTGACTTCTGTGGTGTCCTGTTTGTCCATGTCTTAGACTGCACACTGTCAGGTGTTGAGGCAAGGGCAGTCTCTTGCAACATTTGAAGCAAACTCCATAAGGAGGTTCTATGATGCTCATCATCTTCATTGAGGTAGAATGGGGGTGCTGCCAGGAGCTGACCTGTCTCATTGTCAAAAAGTCTTAAATGAATAAAACACCTTTAATTGCCGTAGTCTATAGATCTCTGAGTCTTTAGAAGATTGCCTATCTATCTCAGTATATTTGAATATGCAAATGATTATCTCTAGCTATTTACTATACGATTAACTTAGAAAACACTGATAAACTAAACTAGTACCTAATAAAACCACAAGTTTGATTTGACTATTAACTTATATTCCTTATTGGCCTAAACAATGTGTAGTAGTAGCTTTCAGAAGAACTTCACATTACATTTTTAAGAATTACATAGGTGCAATACCTTAAAAGGAGTTGAATATAGTATGTTGTAACCAAAATATAACCTTAATTTTTGCATTAACATACAAAGACCTACACCAATGTAACCAAATAAAACCTGAATTTTGTATTAATATACAAAGATCTATAAGAGTAAATTCAACAATCTAACCTTTTTTTCCTATTATTTCTATATTATTCCTATATCCCCTTTTTATGTCTAAATAAAAAGGAAAGACTAACACAGTAAAACTAATTATAATAATGAAGCTATTTCTTTCTTTTTTTGTTTTGTTTTGTTTTTGATTTTTTGAGACAGGGTTTCTCTGTGTATCCCTGGCTGTCCTGGAACTCACTCTGTAGACCAGGCTAGCCTCAAACTCAGAAATCCGCCTGCCTCTGCCTCCCAAGTGCTGGGATTAAAGGTGTGCGCCACCACTGCCTATCAAGCTATTTCTACCAAGCTTTCCATGACGTCCAGCATAGTTGTATTTGGAAGTCTTAGGCTTAAATATTTTTGAGGTTTAAAGTTCTGTACAATGTTCGCGTCCGTCTCCTAAGAACTCAGCGATTTGAATGTCCTGAGCAGTTTATAGTTCAAAGTTGATCTTTGGGTGGTGTTTGTCAACTTAGTGGCAATCCAGGGTAGATAGAGCATAGCAGTCAACCCAAAGGTGTCCACTGTTTGTGCAGAACCTGGTGGTAGAAGAGGCATGGGGCAGTTCCTCCCAGTGGTTAGCGTCCCACAGTCCAGGAGGATTTGTCATTGTGGAGCCCCATCCTTTTCTTGGAGACCTGAAAGGTTACTGTTAGGAATGGTCTTAGTTGATTGCAGAAATCTTAAACATTTTAAATGCCATATTCAGCAGATCTCAGAAAGGTTTAAGGACCACATCTGAGATACACAAACTTTATTCCTAGTTACTTGCTTCAGACTCAGACCTGAAAACATGTACAGGAAGCTTGATGGAGATTTCTTCTAGAGTTAGTTAGTACTCTGTGTGATGACAGAAAATTTATATATACATAATGATCTTATAGATTTTTGAGATAGTATTTATACCTTAAGGAGAGTTTAGAGAGTCAACTGAAAGCCAAAAGATTATGAGATTAGTGGCAATAGAATAGTCAGTTCCTTATTTCTTATTTTCCTCTGTCCCATACAGGGTGGCTCTTCTGATATGAGACAGAGATTTTGGATTTTCCTTTAACAAGCATGAGTGGGTTTAGAGAATGAGGGAGCCGCGCTCCAATCCCAAAGCCAGCTTTAGTTTTTACTTGAATTGGGACCACATAAAGCCCATTTGCCAGAGATGTCTGCAGAGGGCAGTGATATTACTTGGCCAGTTTACTCTTTTTATCTTGGGACATTTTCTCTTGATGATCTATCCTTTTTCTTCAGATGTTCCACTTGTCCAGTAGTCTCCAGATTACTTAGTGGCATGCCTCTAATTCCCCTAGAAAGATAAAAACAAATCCCTGTCCTAACTCTAACTCTGGGGGGAGGGTCCCTTTTTTGACAGGTTATATCTTTCCTAAGGCAAAATATTTTTTGGCAATGTAAAATTATTATCTTCAATTGAAATTTAAAAAAAAAATATTTTGAGCCAGGTGGTGGTGGCACACGCCTTTAATCCCAGCACTTGGGAAGCAGAGGCAGGTGGATTTCTGAGTTTGAGGCCAGCCTGGACTAGAGTGAGTTCCAGGACAGCCAGAGCTACACAGAAAAACCCTGTCTCAAAAAACAAACAAACAAACAAAGCAAAACAACAACAAAAAGCAAACAAAAAAGGAAAGAAAATAAATACACCCTACTGGATAAATATATTATTTTTCATACATACACACACACACACATATATACACACACATATATATATACACATATATTTTCAAGGTTTAAATGTATTATTTTTAGATAGCAAAGGACATTCACTTTGAATTTCAGCTTTTTTTTTTGCAAGCAGCTTTTGAAATTAAATCATTGTAATTCTTGTATGCCTGCCTGTGACTCTGAAGTATTGTGATCAAAGGTGTGTACCTCCCAAGTGCTGGAATTAAAGGTATGAACAACCACCACCTTGTTCACTATAACTCTAGAATTTAGAAACCAATTCACTTATAGAAATCCACCTCTTTCTCTTGGGATTAAAGGCATGGGCTACCATGCTCTGATCAAATATTTCATCTTAGCTCTAAATCACTTCAACTATTTGAACTGTAGTGATCTTTTGAATTTACTTAAAACATTTAAAATCTCTATTTTCTTATTTTTTCATGCCTGATGAATTGAAAGGAATTTGTTTGGACTGAATGACTAAGCTGTTTGATAAACTATGGTCTCCCCTTTTTCAGGAGATCTTTTCTGTTCAAATCTAATCTTTATTGATTTTGATGGTATCCACAGCCTTATTTCTTCTATGGAAACAAAGACAAACTTCTTCCCCAAGGAAATAGATAGTCAAGTTTCCATTCTGAGGTTAACACATCTTGAAAATATACAGGATGATTTAATTCAGCAGTTTTTTTCTATGATCCAAAGTCTCTTCACAGCTGTTGTTCCTTTCTCATTAGCATTTAAAAATTTAAACTTGGCAGGCAGTGGTGGCACACGCCTTTAATCCCAGCCCTTGGGAGGCAGAAGCAGGCAGATTTCTGAGCCTGGTCTACAGAGTGAGTACCAGGACAGCCAAGGCTACACCGAAAAACCCTGTCTCGAATAACCAAAAAATCAAATCAAAACAAAACAAAACAAAAAAAACTTAAACTTAATAAAACAGCGTTGTTGAAGCCTGTCCCCCTAGCATAGCCATTTTGTTCCATGCCAACCATCCATTTCATAGTGTTGCTATAATATGCCTGTCAGTCATTGACACAGACAAGTAACTTGACTCAGAGCAGGGTCATGCTGACCACACACCCTGTTGTGTACTATATGTTATGAGGTTTGTTAATCTTAAGAAATTCTACAACTATAAGCTTCACATATAGGGCCCATCAAATTAAAGGTCAATATGAACTGTAATGTCTAAAATGACTTGAGTCATGGCTGACCTCCAGCAGCATTTCCAGTACTTGAGAATGAGCTGATTTTGGTTGTTGCGGTTTTAGCTTTTATAGGTGACAGTTTTAGCTTTTATAAGGTGACATAGAAAAATGTTCGGGTTGTAGTCTCAGCCTCCAAATTCTGAACTACAGCCCTGTTAGATCAGTCTTACAGTGTGTGTTCAATAAACCATCCCTGTCTGACTGAGATTAGTGTTCTTGTGTTTTATGGGGTGACTCCTGGATCCCAACAATGTAATCTGTCTCTGGCAAAGAGCTGAAAGTAATTTTTTTGGGGGGACAGACTGACTGAGATTAGTGTTCGTGTGTTTTGTGGGGCGACTCCTGGATCCCAACAGTATAATCTATCTCTGGCAAAGAACTGGAAGAAATTTTCGGGGGGGGGGGGTGCAGATTAACAACAAATATCCCAAAAGCAAGAGACTTCAATTTATAAAAATAACTAATTCGATTCTCACTTGTATAGAAGAAGAGACACGACACCAGTGTTCATTTTCTGCCCATAATGAAGCAATTTCAGTATTAGTAAAGGGTACCATGATCTCTGCTGGGTCTATCCTTGCTAACTGATGGAGTCTCATTTTTCCTTTCAGAATCAATTCAGAAACTCTTTCTGCATAGATCTTTCATTTTTTACTTTAGTGTGTGCTAAACATATCCACTCTAAGTATTATCTTCTCTCTGCATAAGAATTCCTGAGGGAGAATGAGTAGAGGGCAAAATAACCAAAATACAATCCAGCCTTGGCTACAAACGGGCCAGATGCACATCCTGTACTTTCTCTTCTACCAGAGCCAATTCTTTTTCAGCCTCAGCTGGATAACTTTCTTGGACCTTTTAGGTCCTTATCACCTTGTAAGGTTTGAAATAAATTACTTAGATCTTGAGTAGTTAATCCAATTATGGAACATAGCCAGATAACATCTCCCAACAATTTTTGAAAATCATTTAAGAGTTTGTAATCTATCTCTCCTGATTTGTACTTTCTGTGGTCAAATTTTCTGTTAATCTAACTTATATCCTAGATAATTGATAGAATCTTCTTTTTGTATTTTTTTCAGGAGCAATTTGTAACCCTCATCAAGGCAAAGTTCTCTTTACTTCATCAAATATTTTTTTCTAGGTATATACATCTGAATCAGCCAATAATATTATCCATATAATGGCAAATTTTAGGTTAAGGAAACTATGAATTATTTCTATTAGCTGTTGTACAAAATACTGGCACAAGGTAAGCTTGTTTAATGTTCCTTTTGATAAGACTTTCCAATGATAGCTCTTTACTGGACAACCATTATTATAAGTAGGTACTAAGAAAGCAAATCTTTCCGTATGATGCTTATGCAAAGGGATTGTGGAAAAGCAATCTTTTAAATCATGACTTATGTAATAATGAAGGCAATGGGATTCCAGGCTGTAAAGAGCCCATTGGCTAAATCATCTTATTTATGGCTCTTAATTCTGTTAACATTCTCCATTTTCCTTATTTCTTTTTTATAACAAAAATAGGTATTTTGGTTAGGGTTTTACTGTTGTGAACAGACACCGTGACCAAGGCAAGTCTTATAAAGGACAACATTTAATTGGGACTGGCTTATAGGTTCAGAGGTTCAATCCATTGTCATCAAGGCTGGGATTAAAGGCATGTGCCACCACTGCCTGGTGCTTTGTTGGTGTCTATGCTTTTCATTTGTCATGGGATCCCTGTAGCACCTCCTCAGGAAATTTTGTCTCGAAACCTTCTTCACACTTCCTTTGGCCTGGTCTTCCAACTGACTCTATTGTCCTTCATAGTAAAAATCAACTGACTCTATTGTTCCTCATAGTAAAAATCTACCCTAAAAGTTGCTTCTTCTGTGGAGGCTTCCTTCAGAGTGAGATGTGCCCTTATGAGAGGGTTTGTTCATGTGTTTTGGTTCCAGACAGGGTCTCATTGTATAGCCTTGACTGACCTCACCTTAGTGTAGGGATTAACGGCGTGTGCCACCATGTCCAGCTCCAGGGGTTTTGAGTATTTCTGTCATATCCTGTTTGTCTGGATATATCCTTCATTATCTTTCTCTCCTAGTGTGCTACCCAGCTTTCTATCACTGTGACTAAATTCCTGAGCTAAACTACTTATAAAGGAGCAAGGTTTATTTAGACCCATGATCTCAGAGGTTTCAATTTAGAGCCTGTTGACTCCTGTTCCTTTGGGGCCTGGGGAGAGTCAGTGTGGTGGAAGAAACTTGCTCACCATGTAGTGGCCAGGGAGCCAAAAGAGACAGGAAAGGACAGGGGTCCCAATACCCACTTCAAGGGTACACCTTGGGTGACCTAACTTTCTTTATGCCCCACCTCTCAAAAGTTCCTCTGCCTCTCATTATCAAGTGAAGCCTTGATCAATGTACATGTAATAAAGCCAATTAATTAGCCAAGAGACAAGGTGATGGTAGAGACAAAACTTCATTACAACATATTAGCTGACTGGAAAAGGCCAGGCTGCCACCTCAAGGGTCATCTCTTTAATAATCACAAGCAGAGGGCCTACAGGAAAAATCTGAAGAAGCATTTTCAAACCGTGAAGCCCAGACTCATCAATGTTGCTGCTGCCCATTTCTTTGACACACATTCTGATGATGCCTGAAAAGTCACCCTATATCCTGGGGTTTCCAATGTACAGGAAGATTGCTGGTTAGGTTGTATGACAGATGTTCCTCTTCTATTTCCTTGGAGTGGATGATTTTAACAACTAATATCTTACTTACTGAGGCATGGTGGCCTTTCTTTCTATTTAGAATCATATTTAGGCAAAGGAAAAGAAAACAAAAAGCAAAGTTCGAGGAACATTTACAAGGAACTAAAGCATAGGTGGCTTCGCCCACAGTGTCACAGGCTGGCAGTGACCAGGGTGCTATCATGAACCCATATATAGGACCAGGGTCCAAACTGTGATCCCAAGTAGCCAGCAAGTGAAACCTAGGTGTGATCCCTGACACCTCATAAGTCTGGCATAATAGTGTATGCCTGAAATCCCAGCAATCGGAAGTGGAGGCAGGAGGATCAGAAGTTCAAGGCCATCCTCCACTATAAAACAAGTTTGAGTATCCTGGGATAAATGAGACTCTATCTTAAAAAAAAAAAAAAAAAAGAAAAGAAAAGAGTCAGAGATAAGCAATGTCCTCAAGATTCTTGTGGTGTGCCGTTTAGTCATCCTGAGTGGCTGTGGCTGTAGAGAGCCACACTAAGCCGGCAGCCTCCATTACAAGATGGCGCCGGCATCCGGTTTCTTCTCCCCTTAGCACATAGTCTGTGCATGTGCCTAGAGAGCACGCTAAGTCTCAGCCCATCTGCGCATGTGCTAGGGCCAAAACACGCCAAGTCACAGCCTATCCCGAGGCGTCTCATGAGGTAATGAGCAAACAGCCAATCAGAGATGAGCATGCCGCTCCAGGGCATATATAAGCAGTGCTTTTGGGGTGTCGGAGGTCGCCCTCTGGAAGATGTAATAAAGAATGGCTGCAGAAGGATCCTGTGTGTCTGTCCGTGATTTCTTGCAGGCAGGAAACCTGCGCACACGACATGTGGCTACCTATCTTTTTCTCCTGTTACCTAGAAGCTGTGGCAAGAAGCAAGACCACTCACCTGTAGCCGAGGTTTTACTTTTACATGCAAGATCACACAGATCTCAACCTGGCTTGGTGGTTCATGCTTGTAATCCTAGTACTAGAGAAGTAGAAGCAGGAGAACGACAAGTTTAAAAAAAAAAAAAAAAGAAAAACAAAACAACCACAACAACAAGAACAGCCTAGGAAGCTGTTTTTAATCTGTTTATCTCCAAAAATCAGAAAAGGAGAGGAAAAGTTTCTGGGTAAGGTGGCCTATATCTGTAATTCCAGAACTCTGCAGTCAAATTTTGTGCCCCTAAGCTTTATCACCTATCCCCATACTTCCCAGGCTGGAGAGAAGATTGCTGTTATGATCAAGGCCAATGGAGGCTACATAGTTTCAGGCATGGCTGAGCTACAGTGTGAAGCTTTTTCTCTGTTTATATGTGTGTTTGTGTGCATGTGCGTGTGTGGTATGTGTGTGTGTGTGTGTGTGTGTGCATATGTGTGAGTGTGCATGTGCACGCGCACATGTGTGTGTGCGTGCATGTGTGTGCGCACATGTATGTGCATGTGTGCGTGCATGTGTGTGTTCCCTTGAAAAGGACAGGTTAGCAATACATTTTAGGCAATGATGAGGTGCTCAGCAGGTAAAGGCACTTACCTCCACACGCATATCACATGCAGAATAAATGAATGCAACTTACAAAAGAAATAAATTTTAAAATAGCACACGTTTGAAAAATTGCTTAGCTCTTTCCACTAGCTCATAAATTCCTTGACAACAGAGGTGATATCAACATCAAAAACCTGTTTAGACATTTGCAGAACATTAGGTCCAAAGGGAACTTCAGTTTCCCAAACCCCAAAACGTAGTTCAAGTATTCAGAAATGAGCTCAACCTGGACTATGGGAGGATTTTTTGAGATTAGATAAAAGCCAGTATTCTTCAGGAACTTGTGAAACTGGTTCCCCTCTACCAAAGGGAGTCATTTCCCTTCCCTCTGGCATAAGGGCCTGTGATGCCTCTCAGCATATTAAAGTGCTGGGATACACATTTCAAAATCCACGCTAGCATCCTAAGCCCTTCTCATCTTTGCTCAGCCCCTCCACTCCCTCCAGCTCATAGCTTTCTCCCCAATGCTACTCACTCTTCCTATATACCTGCTTCTCTCACTGTGTTCTCCATATTCCCCCTCCCCCGAGATTCTCCCCTCTCTCACAGAGCCCTGGCCTTGTTCAGTCTGCTGGCCATGTTCCATCTACTGACTTCTTTCTCTCTCTGCTCTGGACCCTTTCAGATGCCTCTACTGCATCTCTCTCTCTCTCTCTCTCTCTCTCTCTCTCTCTCTCTCCCTCCCCCCTCTCTCTTACAATAAAAGCCTTCCCCTTAACCATGGAGCGCTAGCATATTTTCACTTTATACACAGAAAGTGGAGGCCACTCTTGAAAAGCCATGAGATCTGTCTTTGTGCTAGATATGACAAAACAGAAACTGAGATCTAAAGGAAGCAGTTCCCTGTAGTAAGACAGAGAAGTGCTCAGTAAACTCTCCCAGAGACAGGGAAAGTAGGCTTATCAGAAATGGGGCAACTCTTTTCATTGCTCCTGATTAAAGAGATCCCTTCATATTCTTCAAATGTTGAAGAGATGAACCTGGGGGCACACGCCTTTAATCCCAGCACTCGGGAGGCAGAGGCAGGTGGATCTCTGTGAGTTCCAGGCCAACCCAAATTTCTCTGGCCACATGACCCTCTTGCCTCAACTTCCTGAGTACAGGTATATGCCACCATACCCTTCCTGTATTGCACTTTACATATATCATTTTATTCTTGTGTGTGCTGTAAAGTTAGGTCTTTGTCATTTGGAAAATATCAGTTCAGTGACTTATGTAGCTCTCCCAAATGTTAACCTACATGTTTATTTATGTATTTCTACCTTTATTTACTTACCTATTACATGCATCTATGATGTCTGTGCATGTGTGTACAAGCCACGATATTCCTGTGGAGGTCAGAAGAACTGATTGCAGGAGCTGCGTCTCTCCTGCCACTATGTGGGTCTCAGGGATCAAACTCAGGTCATCAGGCTTGGCAGCAAGCACTTTTACCTGATGAGCCATCCCACCAGCTCCAACATATTTCATTATATAACATCAAATATTATTGTTGTTGCTATGCCCGCTGATCTCCTGACAAAGGTCACTAAGAATTGGAAGATGCCCAGTGACCCGTGGCAAATGTGAGTTTTCAAAAGTCCAGTTTCCAGTTTAAAGCTTGAGTTTTATCAGAGGCAACACAGACGTCAGTGGTGTTCTTTAGGGGACCGGCTCACTGTGTTTAGGAGGGGTCAGCCAAACTCTCAGCTCTGAAGCCCAGCCCACTTTCATCAGTTTGAGTTTGTCCAAGGAGAAAACCATGTTCCAGGGGAAAAATAGGGCAATTTGGTTTGAAACTCAAAACTATTGCATAAGATCTCCTCGGGATGGCCATTGTTCTTTGGCATTCGGCTTTTTCAGACTTTCCATCTCTTCATGCAGGCTAGCATCATTTAAAACGTGCTTTTCTCAAGGGTCAGTGGTTTAGTTAAACAAGTAATGCTGTATTGGCTGACTGCTTCATCAAGGAACTTTTTCCTTTCTGTTTTCAACATTTCAACATTTCAGACAGGCTGGCCTCAAACTCCCTGTATAGCAAAAGACATCCTTGAACTCCTGCCTTCGGGAACTACAGACACTTATGTCATCGTGTCTGGCTTTTATGACTTTTGAATAGGTTTTGGGAACTGAACTCAGGTTATCAAGCTTGCAAGGCAGAGACTTGTACCCAGTGAACTCTTTCCCCTGCCCAAGAGACTTTTCACACACCATACCGTGCATGCAGGCATAGAATCAAGCAATTGATAAATGTGAAAAATGAAGATTAGTTTTAAAAATGTCTTATTAGTGTGCCTGTATATGATGATCATGTGTGGGTGGGGTACTACAGGTCTTCCTTAGGCTACGGACTAAGGCAAGTGGGAAGTGTTTGTTCATGTGGCCTGAAAAATATACCTACTATCTGCCCTGTTCCCATGACTACCTCATAGGTAGGGGCTTTTAGCATTTTCATTTGACAGAGGGTGGAGCTCAAAAGTGTTCATCAAAGCCCCATCTTGTGGCCAAATTCTACAACTGGGATTTGAACCCAGGGCTGTGTGGCTAGTTGGTGAATTCTGATTAGATGATATCTGAGTAGATTCTAGATTCATAGAAGGAAGAAACACTGCCTTACCTTCTCTCCACACTTCCTGACATGGGCCTATGTGTGCATCCCGACACGGGCCTGTATGTGCAGCGGACAACAATCTTTGGTGATCAGTTGGTTGGCAAGTAACAGCAAAATCAAATCTAGAATTTGTCTTACTTATCTGTTCCCCTCAACTACATGAGAAAACCCAAACCAAAACCAAACAATAACAAAAACCCCACACATTTTTATAAATAAATTCAGTTGTCTGGATTAAATTATTGCAGTAGTTTCAAAGGAATCTAAATGTCTATTTAACTACATTTGTTTTTATTATTATTATTATTATTATTATTATTATTATTATTATTATTACTTTGTTTTTGCGATAGGGTCTCAATGCTCAATGTAGCTGAGGATGGCCTTATACTCACTACTTAGCAGGTGATGTCTTTGAACCTCTCATCTTCTTTCTTCTACCTCCCAAATGCTGAGGTTAGAGATGTGGCCGCTATGCCCAGTTTATGTAGGGCTGGTGACAGAGCCTAGGATTGTTAGCTAGGCACTCTACCAACTCAGCCTTAACACCAGAGTAAATATCTATAGGAACAGACTTGAGATTCATTATTAGCTTTACAATAGCTAGTAGATTTATCTATGTACATTAAGTGTTTTGTCTGAGCATATGTATGAGAACCACATGTGTGTCTTATGCCTGCAGAGGTCAGAAGAGGATGTTAGATTCCCCAGAACTGAAATTATAGACTGTTCTGAGCCACCATGTGGGTTCTGGGAATTGAACCCAGGTCCTCTGCAAGAGCAACAGGTGTTCTTAACTCTGAGCTATCTCCAGCCCGATGCCCACCCCACCCACTTTTTATACAGGGTTTACTAAGGAGCTGTGGCTGGTCTGGAACTCATTATGTAAACCAGGTCAGCTTCAAACTCAGAGATCCTCCTGCCTCTGCCTCCTGAATGCTGGGATTAAAGGCCTGCATCACCACCCAGCTTGCCAATAGGATTCCATATGTTGTAAGCCTTCACTCACTGGCCAGTGTTGCCAATGACTCCTTAACTACACACAGTGATTACAGCCCCATGTCATTATTTCGCAATATAGAGCTGAAATTGCAGACTTAATCCAGTGAAAACACATGCCAGGTATTTATAGTGAAAATACTTGTTGAAAGGCTTCCCACCTATAGATACATGCAACATAGCTCTCCGGGAGTAGAACATCATTTTCCTAAAATCTTGGCAAGAAGCTGTGGAGCTCTGATAAGACCAGAGGCATGGAGAAACAACTCCTTCCTGAGGCACTCAGCCTGCTGCCAACAGCCCGGTTCCAGCTTCCGTCTTTGCAAACAGCTTGAAGTGATTTTCTTCCTTCTTCTTGGCCTTGTTACCTTAACTCACAACCTACAGAAGTTATAAAACACCAAACACAGTGGTGGGATTACGGTGCAATATTTAGGGGCCATGACCATTTTAAGATGAAGTTCAAAAATGCATGACCAAGCAACAGACCCATCCAGGTCAAGCTGCAGAGAAGGCCGTGGAGGGCCTTGGGGAGAGTGCTTGTCGGTGAGGGGCCTGCTGTGAAGGCTCAGGGGACTGGGTTTAGATACACAGCACCCACAAAAAAGGTCAAAGCAGAGTATGGGATTCATGTTAGCACACACCTTTAATCCCAGCACTCAGGAGGCTAAGGCAGGGAATCTCCGAGTTTGAGGCCAGCCTGGTGTACATAACAAGCTCAGAACATCAATGTATACATGGTGAGATTCTTGGTTTTTGGTTTGTTTAAAAAACAACAACAACAACGACAAAATACAAAAAAAAAAAAAAATCTATGTGCTAGCATTGGAGTGACAGAGGCAGGAGGATCCTGGAACTCATTGGTCAGCTAGCCTACCCTAACCAGTGAGCTCAAGGTTCTATCAAAGACACCAATTCAAGGGGCTTGAGAAACAGCTCACATTTAAAAGCACTCATTCTCATGCAGAGGACCCAGGTTTGTTTTCCAGCCCCCATGTGACACCTCACAACTATCTATAATTCCAGTCTCAGGGAAGGACATTTTTTTTCTGCCTGCTGCAGGCACCACACACACACACACACACACACAGCCAGACAAAACAGTTATATACATTAAAAACAAAACAAAGCAAAAACACACACATCTTTAAAAAAAAAAAAAAAGAAAGAAAGAAAGAAAGAAAGAAGAAAAGGAAGAAAGAATGAACCTGTCTCAAAAATTAAGTTTGGATACTTCCCTGGCAGGGAGGTATGGCCACAGAGGTGGTGCCCCAGGGGGAGGCTTTTCCATTGTACTTGGGATATGCTGGCCCCTGTGACTTCTCCAAAGGCAGAAAACTCAACTGCATAATTTGTGGAAGTGTGGTCTATGCTCACATTCTTCCCTTTATAAAATTCTCTATAAAAATATTTATTAAAATACATATATTCTTTATGAAAAATAAGCAAATAAGGGGGAGATTAAGAGAAGACATCTGATGTTATATTCTATATGCATGTGGAGATATCATACACACACACACACACACACACACACACACACAACAATGGAGAACTGAAGTGCTTTTGGGTTCAAGGTGGGGCCAGTCACACAGAGGAGAGGCCCCTCTTCTTCTCTCTTTGGACACTTGGCATGAAAGTTAGGGATGACAATACCCCTCTGTGCTACTCAAAGCCACATCACAAGTGATTATAATCATGAAACCAGGCACATTGTAATTTATTCAGGCATTCACTTATGAAATATGTCTGACACCCACTCTCTACCTTTAAATTGCTCACGATACGGGGAGGGGCCCAGTCGTGAAAACAAATAGTTACAAAACAAAAGGCTAAGTGATGGAGCAAAAAGCTGTAGCATAGGGGAGGGGCTGTTTAGCCTGACCTGTGAGCATGGACGGGGATGTGGGGGTGGTAGGGGGATGGGAGTGGGGGGTTGGGGGTATAGGAGGGTGGGGGTGGGTGGAGGGACCTGAGAGTCTGAGGTTACAGCAGGTACCTGGGCCACTAGGGCCAGAAGTCTAAGCCAAGTCCAGGGTGCAGGCTCAAAGTCAAAGTTAAGAGCCAGAAGGCCAAAGCAAAGTGCCCAGGAGAAATGCTTACTGCTGGAGCATAGGTCCCAGCATCAAAGCCAGGAGCACCATGTTGCTGCTTCACCTCTCTCCTCTGGGACACCCTTCATGATCCAATACTAATGGGTGAAATGGCTCAGCCGAGACCCCAACTGTTGTCTCAGGGTGATCAACGTGGATCTGTCAGATTAGAGGACTGTGGGTACAATGACGAGCTGAACTTTCTCTTTGGTGTGGATGGGGAATGTTTCCTTAGAGACCTCGATGGAAGGGGCTGGCTGCGGCTGGTAGGCGAGGGGGCATGCAGGGCCACATGTTGGTAGATTCCACGTATGTGAGGGGCTGTGACTGCTCAGGAGCTCACGTCCCTGGCCAGGCTCCAGAGGCTGTCCTTGGTTTTGGGAACCCAGCTTTGAAATAGTGGGGTGTGGCCCTGGATGAACTGGTAAGGCTTAAGGTGGAGGCCACAAAAAAAAAAAAAAGTGACAGCAGCAAAGGAATTTTGAAAGCACAACTACCAAACTTTAACTCAAATTGAATGCATAATGAACCCGAGGTATTTAGGGCGTCACTCATCCATGTGGTGTCATGTGACTTCACTAAGACATTGGTTCTGAACAATTCTGAGCACACAATCCATGTTCAGGCCACACAACACCAACATACACTGCTCATTTAATTATGGAAAACAAAAACTATCGCCATTATTAAGTGTGTAGGTACCCAATTAGTAGATCTTTAAATTGTACAGAGCTGGGATGTTTGTTTATATAAATTGGTGCTTAAGGGTTGGCAAGCAAGGTGCTTGCTGCCAAGCTTGAGGACCTGAGTTCGATCCTCAGGCCCTACTAGGTGGAAGGAGAGAAGTGATTCCCTTCTCTGACCTTCACATGTGTACACAGACACATGTACAAACATAATAAGATATATTTTACTTGCTGCTTGGATTCTGATTTAAGTTTATTAAAAATTATTCCATGAATTTTGACTTGGGATTAGGGCAGAATTGCCAACAGTTTCTGAAATGGCCATTTTTGTATGATGTATTAAAGTGATCTGTGTATTCAACACTGACTCCTACAAAATCAAATGTTGATCAACTCTGAAAAAAAGGTTAATAATGATTGGTGTCCCATAGCATCAGATTTAATTCTTTTGTTTGTTTGTTTTTAGAGACAAGGTTCCTCTTTGTAGCCTGGCTGTCCTGGAACTTGTTCTGTAGACCAGGCTGGCCTTGAAAGCAGAGATCTGCCTGCCTCTGCCTCTCAGGTGCTGGGATCAAAGGCAAGTGTTACAACTAGGATCTAATCATTTACATCTATCTCATCAATATGCTAATCTGCTTTCATCTTTAATAAAAAATAAAATGGTTATAAATGGTGATGCCCTTTGAGATATGTATATGTACATAAATATACACACACATATTTATGTCTCAAATGATTGAGTATTTTTTTTACTCTGTGTGTGTGTGTGTGTGTTCTCTGTGTGTGTATGTACTTAGTGTGTGTGTTTACTTATGTGTGCTCCCGTTAATTCCTGCATGCCATGGCGCACCTGTGGAAGTCAGAGGACAATCTCCAGGCTGGTCCTTGTCTTTCCTGCATCTTGCTTGAATCAGGGTCTCTTGTTATTCATTGGTGTATATCCTAGGCTAACTAGGCTAGCTAGCTCAGAGCTGCTGGGAAATCTGTCTCTGCTTCCTATCATATCATAGTAGGGCTAGGATTATAGATGCACCCTACTATGTCAGGCTTTATGTAGGTTCTAGGTCTGGGAGGACCAGGTGGAGGACAATGAGGAGAGTGGGGAAGAGAAGAAGAAGGAGGAGGAGGAGGAGGAAGATGAGGATGAGGATGAGGAGGAGAAGGAGGAGGAGGAGGAGGAGGAGGAGGAGGAGGAGGAGGAGGAGGAGGAGGAGGAGGAGGAGGAACTGTCTCTGAACCCTTGGGATCCTGGCAGTTACCATTACCTTACAGGCAGTCCCGAGAGTGGCTGCTCTCACCCAGCTATGTCCTATGTCCCACAGACAAGGCCACTAAGCAATTGTACGCAGTTCATTTGTCTCTTCCTGAACTAGCTGGGCTGTACCTAAAGTATAACAAAGGTGTGAGAATGCCACAGAGCTTTCCTCACTTCCAACTGTGTACCGGGGTTTCCCCTTTCTCGTGGATCTGCTCTTATGTTTTATGTTAGCTACAGTTAGTCATGGCCAGAAAATAACCAATGAGCAATTCAAGAGATAAGCAATTCATAAATTAGAAATAGCTGTTATTATAGTCTATCATTTCATCATTCTAATTTATCATTAGTTATTATTAGTTATTAGTTATTATTGCCAACTTACCTGTAAACTTACATGTAAACTTACGTGTAAATTGCTCTAAGTTACTTAAAGCTTCTGGGGTTCTAAAAGATGATTATACCAAGTCTTGGACTCATCCTAGGAGTTGAGTAAGGAGACCAAGGCTCAGAGAAGGTTAGGCCACCATTTGTTATGAGCTAAGATGGGAAGCCAGGCCTGCCAGGAACCTTCATCAGTGGATTTCTAACTGTTGGTCCTCCGGGAGAGGTGAGGTGATGTGATGGCCGTCTTCTCCAAGAGTCTGAGGCCTGACCAGAACACCTGCTCTGCAGGGCAGGAGAGCTTCATTTTATGGCGTCAATCAGTCCTGCAGGCCCTTACAGGCAGCATCCCAGAAGGGTGGAAGATGGTTTTGGGGGGAAAGTGCTTCTAGTAATATTTTTGCATTTATGGGGCACTATTTTTCTGAGCATTTTACAGTCCATTGAGCTGAGTCATCGGCCTCCTGTGGGTAATTGCCCTGTTTATAACCAACAGCTCCTTTTGAGGATTAGGAGGGGTGAGGCCCAGCCCACTCCTCAGTGGCTTCCCCTGTGGGATCACAGTCCTCCAGTGTGGAGGGGGCTCTCCAGCATCCCACGCTCTTCCCTGATACTTTCTGAAAGCACCTGGATCCACTACAGAGACACTTTGAGAGCAAGCTCATTTCCCTAGGCTGGAGCAGCAGCTGGTCATCTTTCCACCCATCCCGTCCCTCTCCACAGCATCGTCGGAGCCAAAAGCAGATGCTCGGCTTGGGGTGGGGGTGGGGGTGGCTCTGTGCAGCACTAAAAAAACATTTAAAGCTTGCATATGAAATGTGATTTTTCTCGAAGAGTTAGAGGGTGTGGACCAAGAAGTGAAACCCTCCCCAGGGCTCTACACTGCACAAGCCAGTCCTACTTGGGGCCCTGCCAGTCCCTCACTCTGTGTCCTGGCTCCCTGCTACTCTGAGAAGCTTCCTCCTTCTACACGAAAACTTCCCTAGTCTCAAGAAACCCCAAGTTTTCAAAGGTGGGGCTTGATCTCACCCCGAACTGGCTTGTTTTATACTCTGCAATCATTCTTGTTTGTTTAAATTGTTAACTCGTTCTCCTCCAGTTTTCTCCGCACACACCCACTTCATGGTCACATGTAGCCCAGGCTGGCCATGAACTGAACTCAGTATGTAGCCAAGGTTGACGAGATCCCCTTATCTTTACCATTTCTCAAGTGTTTGGATTACAGACCTGATTATTTCACCCACCATTTAAAAATTTATTTATTTATATTATTTTTATATTTTGTGTATGTGTGTTTGAATGTAGCAGCTATGTACATGTGAGTACAGGTGTCAAGAAGGCCAGAGCTAAGTCCTCTGGAATCAGCAGTTGTGAGCCACTTAACAGGGTGCTGGAATTGAACGCCAATCTTCTCCAAAGACAGCACCCACTCCTAACTGATGAGCTATCTCTTTTGATCTTCTTCCCTGTCTAGAAGTCTTCCTGCCTCAGCCTCCCTCATGCTAGGATTACAAGCAGGTGTCACCATGACCGGTTAGCAACACCATTCTGGGTGTTTTGCCTGCATGTATCTGTGCGCCCATGAAAGCCGGAAGAGAGTATTGGATCCTCTGAAACTAGAGTCGCAGATGGTTGGTTATGAGTTGCCGTGTGGGTGCTGGGGCACTGAACCCAGATCCTCTGGAAGAGCAGCCAATTATCTTCAACATGGAGCCATCTCTCCAGCCACAGCAATGCCATTCTTGAAGTCAGAATTGTTTATTGGAATGATGTAACGATAGCAGGTGAGACAGAACAGATGGGACATGGAGCTGTGTTCCACATTACCCAATGAGTATTAGGTATGCTTCTCTTTACCTGAAGCACTGGGAATTGAGCCCAGGGCCTTGCACAAGTTAGGCAAGTGCTCTACTATTGAGATACATCCCCAGCCCTTAGGTGGTTCTTCATTTTTATGATTAACCAGCAGTGTGTGTGTGTGGGGAGGGATGTATACATGTGTGTATGTGTATAGTGTGTCTATGTATTATGTGTGTGTGTGTATTGTATATGTGTGTGTTGTGGGAGTATGTATTACGTGTATATGTGTGTATTGTATGTGCTGTATAGGTGTGTGTGCACATGAGTGTGTATGTGTGTGTTGTATGTGTATGTGTGTGTTGTGTGTGTATGTGTGTGTGCACAGTTGTCAGACCCAGAGCCTCTCAATGCTAGGCAACTCCTCTACCACTGAGCCTAGCCCCCATCTCTAGTAGATAATGTTTATGTCACACACACACACACACACACACACACACACACACACCTGTCCAATTGGCAACAGTTTTAGTTTAAAGCCTTAAAACCAAATGAAGCTTACAAACATCTCCCATTTGGCCAGTGCTGTTTTTAAGATGGGAGTTTGAATTCCTTTGGCTAGTTCTCAATTAGCCACAGTCCCCACTACTCCCTGTTGCTGTACACTCAGGTTATGTTATCAGGATTGCTTCAGTAAGCATCTATGTTTCCATCAACTCTGCCAAGTCCCCAGGGACGAAGAAAAGCTTTTTCTAATTGTTTTGTGCTCAGTACAGTGTGTTATCAGCTGCTTTGGGCTTGAGATCCGGTTCCTCCTTCCTCCTCCTGCCTTGAAAGATGCATTGCTTTACTTACTGTTTTTATGTGCATGAGTTTATGTGTAACATCCAGGAGCCCAGAGAAGCAAGAAGAAGTAAGTGTCACATCCCCTAGAACTGGAGTCCTAGGTGGCTGTGAACTGTCACATAGGTGCTAAGAGCTCAACTTGGGTCCTCCATAAATGGAATTAGTGTTCCTAACCCCAGAGACATCTGCCAGACCCCTTCTACCTTAAAACACTCTCCCTTGGCCCTGCTGGGATTCTTGTTTTTTCTTACTGAATTGCTCAGCCCTTAAAGGTTACTCTCCTAGTTGTACAAATGCATGGTCAACATTTTGAAAGCGGGGCTCTGGATGTGGCTCAGCTGGTAGAGTCTTGCCTAGCATTCTTGAAGCCTTGGCTTTCATCTCCAGCACCACGTAAACCTGATGTGGCTCACACCCGTGATCCTAGCGTCCAGGAGGAGAGAGAGGAGGATCAGGAGTTCAAGGTCATCTCTGAAGACACAAACAAATGCAAGACTAGCCTTGGACACAAAAGACTCCATCTCAAAACAAACTCTGAAGGCAGATCTTGGGTTGGGAAAATGTGGGTCACATTGTGTCCTATGATAGAGCTGGACAGTGTGCTGACTCAGCTTTGGACAGACCCGATGTTGTCTTTTCTTTTCAGAGAAATACAAAAAAAGAAAAGGCTACTGTGAAATTTCTTCTCTAGGATTTGGGGGATTCAGGGTCAAACAACATTGGTAGCCCTGGACGATTCAGGTCAAGTTAACCTGAGGTCATGTGCGTGGTGGTATGAGCCATGCTGTCCTCCATATTACTTTCCACAGCCTGGAAGATGTGACTGAATCATCATATCGCTCTTTCCAGGTAGGCCATTTCTACACAGGCAGGAACCCAGTACCTGTGGCTCTGACAGCCAGTACAGCTCCTATGGAAAGCTAGTTATCACCAAGGCGCAGCCATCCTACCACAGGTGTGGTGGGGAATAAGCAGGAGACTAACCAAAGACCTGGATTCTGGTTTCGATCCTGATGTTAGCTCATCGGACTGTCTAGGGCTTGGGGAGGGCCATTTCCCTCTTTAGATACAGAGCTAAATTGCTTTTAAAAGTCATTATTTTTATTTATGTGTATGTGCGCATGTGTGTGCATGTGCATATGCTTGCAGAGGTTAGAGGTATGTCAGGTCCTCTGGAGCTAGAGTGACAGGCGGTTGTGATCTGGGTAATAGGAATGAAACTCTGGTCCTCTACAAGACTACTATATGCTCATAACCGCTGAGCCATCTCTCTAGGTCCCTAGATCTGTTTCTTTTTGTCTTCTTTTACATTTTGTTTGTTTGTTTGTTTATGTACTTATTTATGGGTTTCAAGACAAGGTTTCTCTGTGTAGCCTTTGCTGCCCTGAAACTCATTCTGTAGACCAAGGCTAGCCTAGAACTCAGATATCTGGGATTAACCACCCTGTACTAGATTTGTTTGTTTGTTGTTTGGTCTCTTTTCAATAACTTACCTTTTCTTATGCACTTTACATCCCGATCAGAGACACTTGCTCAACTAGATCTGTTTTTTTTTTTTTTATCTTTTTTTTTTTTAAAGATCTATTTATTATTATACATAAATACACTGTAGCTGACTTCAGACACACCAGAAGAGGGCGTCAGATCTTGTTATGGGTGGTTGTGAGCCATATCTCCAGCCCTAGATCTGTTTCTTAAATGAAGTAGTTGGGCACATAATACATTGGTTTCAATGTCAAGATTCAGTGGGAGAAGTTGACGGTGTGAGGGAGGGGAGAGCTAGAGAAGTGAGAGAAAGAAGAAATTTCAGGTGTGTGTGTGTGTGTGTGTGTGTGTGTGTGTGTCCTCCAGACCCCACGGCAGTAGGATTCGTGCCAAAGTTTGTGGAAGTCTTAGGTAGGCAGAGGCTGTTTCAAGTGTATGGAACTGCAAAGGCCCGCGGTGGGAGCATCCTGAACTACAAAGAAGCAATAGTCACCTCCTAGTCTGGATTCAGACGGGACTCTCCACAAACATGGCCCGCCCTCCTGTGAATAAAACACGGAGGAGCTTCAAGTCCTGTAAGCTGTCCCTTCTGCACCAGTGCAATCAGCAGGCTTGTCACACTTCTGACAGGGTAGGGACATGTGCTGAAACCGAGAGGTGAGTATAGCCTAGTCACTCACCTGCAGAAGTAAGGAGCTTGATTAGCTTCATTATAAAATGTCCCACAGATGCTGTTCCTCGTGTGTGTGTGTGTGTGTGTGTGTACATGTGTGTGCACATGTATGTGTGTACATGTATGTGTCCGTGTGTATGTGCGTATGCATGCATATGCATGTGTGTGCATGTGTGCATGCGCATGCTCATGTGCATGTACCTGCAGAGACCACAGACCATCCCTCAATGCTGCTGCCCAGATGCTACCCACTTTTTTTTTTTTCCTGACAGGGTCCCTTCCTGGCTGGAACTCACCAAGCAGACTATCCAGTGGCAGCAACAACGAAAATGACCCCTCCCCCCGCCCCCCCAGAGATGTCTGTCTCTGCCTCTTCAGTGCTGGGATTGCAATGACCTGCCACCATAGTTGACCTTTTAAAAACATGGGTTCTAGGAATTGAACTCAAGTCCTTGTGTTGCAAGGCAAACTTGCCTTCTCCCCAGCACAACTGCTATCAATAGTAACAGCGGGAAGAGGTGCCCAGGAGTAGTTGTTTGGGAGAGGGCCTTCACATGGCAGGAGCTTTGGGAGAGCAGTTTGTCACACACAGGGAATCCAACACTGACTCTTGTATCCTGACCTCTGGTTTCCCTATTATGACCCAGTTTAGGCTAGCCTTTTAAAAGCTCATAGAAATATTTCATCACTATAATTACAGGCGAGGTTACCTATGTCATAAGAGCTGGTGGAAAGGACGATTAACCAAGGCACATAATTGAAGGGTATATAAATATATCCGGTAGTGGATGGGAGCCTTCCTGTTGGACACTCTCCCCAGAACCCAAGGGCAGAGGTAGGAGTGCACAGGCAGGAGGATGATGAACGCTTTGTTATAAAACAGGAGTGAGGTGTCTGTGGGTAAGGGAGGCTTCCGGCGCCTCCTGTGTGGACTGAGTCACACCCTCCCTCTCTCTCCTACTCAGGAGGCTTTCCGCGCTGTGGCCCCATTTGAAGAGTCTGCTAATCATGAGATAGGAGGGAACATTTGGAATAGAGACAGTGTGACTCCTGTCACTGAGCAGAACAATGAAGAGTTCAAAAATAGTAGTATCTGCTAGTGGAAGGCCAATAAACATATAATTTTCAGGTAATTACTAGCATATAATTAGCTCTCGGCTTTTTCATATGCTCTGGCAGAAACAGAATTGGAGAGTCACAGGGACATAGCTGAGTTCAGTACATCCCAGAGGAGAAAGGAAGTTCGGTCGGTGTTGTTGTTGTTATTGTTGTTGTTTTTCTTCTCCCCTTCTCATTTCTCCTTCTTCTTCTTCTTCTTCTTCTTCTTCTTCTTCTTCTTCTTCTTCTTCTTCTTCTTCTTCTTCTTCCTCCTCCTCCTCCTCCTCCTCCTCCTCCTCCTCCTCCTCCTCCTCCTCCTCCTCCTCCTCCTCCTCCTTCCTTTTCCAGACAGAAATTGAGGATCAGAGTGCCCCAAAGCTGGAGGAGCCCAGGTCCACTTCCTCCCGGCTGGTGAGCCTGGGTCTAAGGTTATTGAAGCTGACTCAGGACCTACAGACAGAGCATCTGGACTTCATTCCAGCTCTTTAGCCCCCCGACTTGTCTGCTCCCCTTGCCTTCAGTATCCTTCTATAGGGTAACAGAACTCAACTCAGTGATGCTTCCTCAGTACACCCAGGGGAGGCAGAAAGTACAAAGTGGGGAGATCTCAGGTGTCACTGCAAAGATGAGTGGCAAAGCTCAAGTCTCTTAGGCAAAAATCTCATCCCATAGCGTCAGGCTTTTGTTCTCATACTGGAATCCATAATCAGGCAAACTTTATAGGAAAAGGATCTATATAGCTTGCAGTTTTGGAGGCCGAGAGTACAGATGGCATGGTGTAGGCTCTGAACCCGTGGTCGATGCCCCACGGTGAGACAAGAAGAAGGGAAGATTGGATGTTGAACCAGGAAACACAGAGGGAGGGGCAGACATAGTCATTTCCTAATTACCCTTTCCAATGGTGGACAGTGGATGGCAGATGGCATGGAAGACCATGAACAGAAGAAGAAAGAATACATTCTGAGCTAAGAAGCAGAGGGGGTGGCAAGAGTGGTCTTGTTCATTTTCTGACACCCTTCTCCCCAAAATTACCAATAAGTCCCACAAGACTTACCCCACAATACTGCCCAAAGGGCCTTCTGCTAGGTACCATCTCTTGAAGATCCTAACACTTCTCACTGTCATTACTCCGGGGACTGAACCTCTGGTTGCTTGAAGCCTGGGAGGACATTCAAATAGTGCTGAAATTAGACCACTTAGCATTAATTTTATTTCTCTCATTGGGTTTTGTTGTTGTTGTTGTTGTTGTTGTTGTTGTTGAGTTTCACATGAGGAGTATTTAGATGGAGTTCATGGAAGGTAACCAGAACACACTCAAGGCCAGCGCCACAAACCTTGGCTAATACACAGACATGGCGGGAAAGCATGTCATTAGCAGTAGCCTGTGTGTGCTGACCGGCTGTCATCAGCTGTCTTTTGCTGAGGGATGGCACTGGGCCCTTGGAGCTGGAAATAGAAAATTTCAGCAATGTACGAGAGAGTACCTACCAAGCAGACACACAGAGTGAGTACATTTGCAATACATCTGCAGTATTAAATTTTCATAGGGAGAGCAAAAGGGTGCAGGGAGTCCAAGAGAGCTATTTAGGAGAAGCAATAAAAGATGGAGAAATGGTTCTTAGGTGATTCTAAGATTCTAAGAGTCCTGGTCTATAGATTCTACAGGGCCATGGCTGAGGGTTGCTCTGTGGACCTGTAGCCACCCGACTCAGTAATGTCAGAGAGAGTAAATCCGGGAAGACTCCTTAGCTGTTCTGAAAGGATGAATGCAAATATGTATGAATCATCTTTTTAGAGGAAGAGAAGGTGACCAGTTTGACCAGTGTCTTAATTAGTTAGCTTCCTTCTGAAAAGAGAGCCCGAGGTGGACTTGAGTGTTTTCATGCTGTCCTGGGATGCAGGAGAGAGGAACAGGCCCAGTGAGCCAGGGCAGGAGGACCAGCCAGTGAAGGCTATGCTACTCCCATGGAAGGGGGACTTCAGTCTTGATAGGACATCTCAGAGGAGTCGGAGGCAATGGATCTCAGGATGTTTCCTTTGAAGGGATGTTATGTTAGGGGGAACCTAGCCAAGAAGTATTGGGTTAGTGCTCTCTAACTCTTCTGTCGCATGCCCTGAAGGCTCACTTGTGTGTCGTACCTCTCTCCCTCCCTTGCCAGATCACTTCTGGGTACATGTTGGGGACATTAGCAGGAGTTTGTGGATAGGAAGTGTTGTGTGAGGCTTTTCCTGGGGAGAACAAATCTCTGTTCACCCCAGGTTGGGGGACCAAAGTGACGATCCTCTCAAAGTCAACCTTGGTAAGCTAATGCATATTATTTCAGGAATATGGATGAGGGGTTACTTGGAGGACTAAGGATGACTCAGAAGCAGCTGCATCATCCATGCCTATACACATGGCTGATGACTCATGAAATCTGCATCCCTGGAGCTCTGTGCATGACAGGGCAGGTTGCTCCATAGGTCAGCTGGTTGGAAAGTCTCACCACCCCCAACAGTGGTTTACTGCTTTCATAACTTTGGAGGGGGAAAACATTGCAAATCTTGTTAGTTTTAGGAACTTCCTGACATTTATGTGCTGTTTTCTCCCTGAGTCTTATGACCCTTCCCATTCCTTATTGCAGGGACTACTTGGATCCAGGAAGAGAGCATGATCAGATATTTCTTGTTTGCTCTATCCCTACTGATACGGCTGGCTTTAGCAGCAGCTACCTCTCTCCATTGCTACACAGCTCCTGTTAGGAACTCCTTTCTTTCTGGGTCTAACTTATGTTGGCTTCCAGCAACAATACAGACTTAAACTTCTCTCTGTCTTTCCCTCCACCTCTCCCTTTGATGCCAGGCTCTGAAGGTTTCATCATCCCTTCTTGACCCCCAACACTCTGCTCATATTTCCACGAAAGTCTCTTTCTTTCATTTGAACCATCTAAGGTAAAGTTTGGTTCTCACTCGAGGCTGATTCTAAGGCTGCTCCAGGACTCGAGAGGGCCCTTTATACTTTTCCTTTTCTTCAGAAGGACTCCATGTTTGTCATGTGACAACCTGTGTTAGGGTGAAAGCAACTGACATGGTAGGTCTACAGATTTAGGACAAGGATGAGGGACTTCAAGCCGTGTCTCAGCGGGGCCATAGCATATAAAGAGGAGGCAATTTTGACCACCAGTGACCTTGTCAATCAGGAACCTGGGAGGGTGCTCCTGTCCTGCAAGCCGGCCATCAAGTTTTATTTGATGAAAAACTAAAAGAGAGATGTCAGGCTTAAAATTAAACAGCATATCAAATTTTAACTGCCAGTCATGGCAATTGTTAATGATTAAAATTAATGTTAATATTAAGATATTTGCAAGTTATACATTTCAAACTATAATGAATCTCTAGTAAATTACATTTTACACAAAGAACACTGGTTGGAATAGACAGAAAATTCCTTCCCCGGGCCTCCCTGTCCTCTTCTGTTTGGTAAAATCATTTTTATTATCCATCTTACTGGTTTAAAGAAACTATGATGGAGTGTTCTTGTAATGCTAGCACTTGGAGGCTAAGGCAGAAAGATCATGAGTTGAAGATCAGCCTGGGCAGCTTAGAAAGAGAAAGAAAGGAAAAATGAAGGAAGGAAAGAAGGGAGGGAAGGAAAGAAGGAGGAAGAGAGGGAGAGAGGACTTCTTTTTTTTTTTTTCTTTTTTTTTTTTCGAGACAAGGTTTCTCTGTGTAGCCTTGGCCGTCCTGGCACTCACTCTGCAGACCAGGCTGGCCTTGAACTCAGAAATCCGCCTGCCTCTGAGGGAGGACTTCTTAAGGAGAGGAGAGTTTGGCTCACTGATGGTCAGTTCATTCCACATGTGTAAGGCCTGGGATTTAACCCTTAACATTGAAGAAAAAAGTTAAGGAGGCTAAGACTTCTTGATGGGAATACACCTTGCAGACTGTGGATGGCACAGCTTTTTCTTAACTTGCTAGACCAGTGCTCTCCGGCAACAGTTCTCCAATATCCTCTGAGGGAGAGGCCTTCATCCCACCTCCAGGTCTGTTCTCTTCGCAAACAGCCCTAAGTCACAAAGATTTCCCCTTTTTTCCTCCTCAGCACTCAGGATTTAAGTGTTTTTATTTATTATTATTGTGTGTATCTGTGCACGTGAGGGTGGCAAGCATGCTGATATACACATGGAGGTCAGAAGACAATTCAGTGGAGTTAATTATCTCCTTCTACCTTTATATGGTTCCAGGGATTGAACTCTGATTGTCAAGGGTGCAAGGTAAACACCTTTACTTGCTAAACCATCTCTTTTTTTTTTTTTTTTTCGAGACAGGGTTTCTCTGTGTAGCTATGGCTGTCCTGGAACTCACTCTGTAGACTAGGCCTAACTCAGAAATCTGCCTGCCTCTGCATCCCACGTGCTGGGATTAAAGGCATGCACCACCACTGCCCATCTCTGATGTTTCTTATATTTTCAATGAAACAAGAAATTATCCTGGGTTAGGAACACAGGCCATTGTGTGCCTAGAACAAGAGCAAGTTCATAGATGTTACCAGTCCACTCAACAAGCATCTAATGAGCACCTACTGTGTGCTTTGCACAGTATTGGGCTTCAAGCAATAAAGACGATGCAGATAAGCTCCAGATCTTTGCAGAACTCAGAGTCTAGAGAGGGTGAGATACTTTTCAATACATAGCTCTAGAATTTTCTTTATGAAAACATGAAGCTTAAATGAAGTGATGAGCGTGCTCTGAAAGAGAGGAGGACTGGGGTCTCCTGTAGATGCTGAGGAATGAGGAGAAGTTTCCAGAAAGGATGCTTTGGTGATGAGTTACACATGAAAGAAAGATGGGTTGAGCAGTGGGGTGTTTGCACTTAGTGTTGAAGGGGTCATGGTTGGAGGTGGGGTACTACAAAGACTCTTTCTAGACTCTTGAAGGTGAGTTCTAGTCTTGTCCTTTCCTTCTTTGACACATCAACCTGTGAAACATTTCCATATATCAAAAGTGGGGAGACAGGGCTGGAGAGATGGCTCAGTGGTGAAGAGCACTGACTGCTCTTCCAGAGGTCCTGAGTTCAATTCCCAGCAACCACATGGTGGCTCACAACCATCTGTCGTGGGATGCCCTCTTCTGGTGTGTCTGAAGACAGGGACAGTGTACTTACGTACATAAAATAAATAAATAAATAAATAAATAAATTTGGGGGGGCTGGAGAGATGGCTCAGCGGTTAAGAGCACTGACTGCTCTTCCAAAGGTCCTGAGTTCAAATCCCAGCAACTATATGGTGGCTCACAACCACCCTTAATGAGATCTGACTCCCTCTTCTGGTGTGTCTGAAGACGGCTACAGTGTACTTACATATAATACATAAATAAATCTTTAAAAAAAAAAAGTGGGGAGACAGAGGGGCTGGGTGTGGTTCATTTGGAAAAAGTTCTTCTGTGCAGACATGACAACCTGTGTCCTGTGTTTGCAGCCTTAGCATTCGTTACCACTGGGGTGCAGTGGATTGGGGGGTTATTCAGGGATATACACACACACACACACACACACACACACACACAGAGAGAGAGAGAGAGAGAGAGAGAGAGAGAGAGAGAGAGAGAGAGAGAGAGAGAGAGAGAATATGCTACAGTGTGTGGCTTCTAGTGAAGCCAGAAGACAGCATCAAATGCCCTACAGGTGGTCGTTAGCCGGTCTGTCTACATGGATGCTGGAACCTGACCGTGGGTCCTCTGTAAGAGCATCAAACACTTCTAATTGCTGAGTCATCTCTCCAGCTCCTCAATCATTATTGATTTTCATTTAATTTCTATTTATACAAATTATGCCTTGTAACATTCTTCTTGGAAAGTTGAGCATTGCTGATGGGAGTGAAATTTTTTGTCTTTTTGTGGTTTTTTTTTTTAACCTCTTACTCACTTTATCCTGCACACAGAAATGGTGTGTGTGCGTGTGTGTGTGTGTGTGTGTGTGTGTGTGTGTGTGTGTGTGTTTACAAAAGGCATACCACCATACTCTGTAGTAAGAAGACATTCTTACCCTTTTTCTGCTCAAATTTTCTGCCCTTCCTCTACATTTACATATCAATATTCTCATAGAAAATGGACTCATCTTTATCTTTTGACAGTTAATCTTCTGGACTGTGCCTGGAGTTTTCCTTTACATTCATGACTGCTTTATGAGATGGGCCACATGTAAATAAGCGTGTATCCACGAGATGGTTTATGAACCCTACGAGGGGAAGGCATCACCCGGGAAATGTCATTATTGAAATTCTACAGCCTTCAGGAGAGTAGAGTACACATCGGTATCTTGCAGCTGTTTTTTCTCTCAGACTTATGTGTGAGATTTATTCCCACCACCTTTTGGGGCTGCCAGGACAGTTACCTCAGGCGAGAGGCTGAGTGTGTAAGACAGAAAGAGCCTCAAGTTAGAGATCACCTCCAAGGCCCACACTAAAGATGTCCCAGGGACGAATGAATATCCAGAGTTACAAGATGGGGAGAAGCCTGGCTTTCCTGAGTTCCAGGCTAGTGCTCTTCTTAGATCACAGTGCTGGTCCTGCTTTTGCTTAGGAACCCTGCTCACAGGCTGACCTGTGTGCAATCCCCCAGGGGTGAGAGCTTGACCCTAGTTTAATCCTGTATACATATACACACAGATGTTACGGGGTGCGCCCATGAGCAGAGTGCAGAGCAGGTTTCTTGGAGAGAGTTGAGTCTGAGTAGACCTGGGAGGGAATCCCAAGCACAGCAAACATGGAAGAGAAAAACAGGGCAGGTTTCAGAGGAGATGTGGGTTTCGGGATATGGGCAATGCAGGGATAAGTGCACTGGGTCCTGGTCGGGGCTTCACCCCCTTGCCTGCTGCTGAGAACAGGTCTCGCTGCCTTCATGAGAGCTTATTTCCCCTGAAGAATGACAGTTGGTCTCAGAGCTGTAAATCTTCTCCATGCCTGGAGAAACCATGCTGCGTTATATTATATTACAGTATTACATTGTGTTCCACTACATCTTATTATGTTAGATTCTCTTGTTTTATATTGTAATTACATTGCATTATAATACAACATTTTGTTAGACTGCACATATAATACATATACACATTCATATATACATACAGACAGACAGATATACATACACAGTATATTATAAATGTACATAGTATTTCTGAGGGGATAGGCAAACTCACAACAAAGCAAACCTCTCCCTGTCGCCCACTCTTTTTGCTCCCTGGGGATACTGTGTTTTCTCATTTGAAGAGCCAAAATAAATTGTCAATTCAATTCTGTGTGTAACATGGCCGCGTCAGAAGTGATTTGGCAGCGGGCTCTGGGATGGAGAGACCGCACAGGACCTTGGAGAAGTTATTTTCATTTTAGAGAAAAACGAGACTATTGCTGCCCCTGACACCATGACCCCTCCCCCTCAATCAACTGCATCCTCTCTAAATAGTGACATGCCAACTAAAACAACAGGAAGTGAACTGCCCTCTTTCTCCCTCTCAAGTTAAGTAATCATTCATAATGATTTTTATTCCTTTTTTGATTAAAGTACAAAGTAGTGTGTTTCATTATGACATTTCATACACGTGTCTAACTACGCTTTGTTCATATCCCCTCTTTTCCCCTAGATCCCTCTCCTGAATGGTCTCCTTCTCCCCCAGAGATCCCCTTTTACTTTCACATGTATTACAAAATCATTTTATTTTGTGTGTGTGAGTGTTTTGCCTGCATATATGTATGCACACGACTTGCATGCCTGGTACCAATGGGAGACCAGAAGAGGGCATCAGATCCCATTACAGATGATTGTGAGCCATCATGTGGTTGCTGGGAATTGAACCCAGGTCCTTTGGAAGAGCAGCCAGTGCTCTTAACCCCTGTGTCTCTTCAGCCCTGTCATATGTTTCTTCATGGTAGACAGCCGTCATGCCTGGGGTAAGACAGAAACTCAAACCATTTCCCTGAGGCTGATGATGTTGAACCTTCCCCCCCTCGGTCTGTGTTAGCCATTTTAAACTTTTTGGAGATCTGCTGTTTAGCTCATCTGTCTATCAAATGGACTATTTGTTGATAATGATGAGTTTCACTACATTTTCTACAAATTAATCCTCTGTCTGATGACAAGGCCTTTTCCCCGTTCTGTGTGGGCTGTCTCTTCACTCTGGTGTGTTGGTGTTGGTGGTGGTGGTGTGTGTGCACAGATTTAGTTTCCATAACCCTCTTTGTCAATGACTTGGATTATTCCTGTGCTATCAGAGTCCATTTCAGAATGTCCTTGCCTGTGCCAACTTTTGAAGTGTTTTCCCCACCTTTTGTTCTGTCAGTTTCAAAGTTTGGGGACTTGTAATACGAAGGTCTTAGAGTCATTTTGAATTGATCTTTGCACAGGCCTAGAGGTAGGGATCTAATTTCATTTTTCTACACGCAGACATGCAGTTTCCCTGATCCCTTAAAATGTACTTATTTTTGCTGTTGTGGATTCAACCTTGAGCCTGAGTGCGGGTAAGCATGCTACTAACCAAGCCCACTCCCAGCTCTATTAGCAAAACCTTTAACTAAGTAAGAACACGTGAGGACTATGAGAGACTTACTCCAGAACATGTGAATTACCTTAAAGTGTTTGTACCCCTGGGCAATAAGTACTATTCCTATGAATGTGTCCAAAGGAAAACCTGTGAAACATAGACTGCTGAATCTGAGCGTTCACTTCAGGATGATTTATCGTAGAGGACAATGAGAAATGTTAGAATTATCCAGCACGAAGGTCACCGTGAGTCATTTACAGAGCACCTAGCCAGTGACACACATTCTGTGAGCTTTCCAAACGATGTTTACATAAGAGCTTCTGTTTGTTTTGGTTTGGGCTTTTCATATTTTTCAAAAGAGGGCATCGGGTCCCCTTGAGCTGGACTTTTGGGAACCAAACTCAGATTGCCTGGAAGGGCCGCAAGCTCTATCGAGCCATCTTTCCAGCCCAGACTTCTCAGAGTTTTGTGTCTCACTTTGCAGCCTACCTAGACTAGCCTCAGACTCTTGGTTCTCCTAGCTCAGCCTCCCGAGTGCTGGGAGTGCAGGAGTGACTTCATGTCCCTGGCTTTCCAAGGTTTAGGGTCTGTTGTGATGACCCATGACTATAATTGTAATCCCAGCACTCAGGAGGCTGAGGCAAGAGGATTTCGGACCTCAGTCTTGCTACATGGTAAGTTCTAGGTCATACAGCAAGGGCCAGTCTCAAAAAAAAAAAAAAAAGAAGTGTTCATATGGTTTGTTTATCCCTAAATAACTCAGTATGTTTTTTCTAAAAACAAGGCCTTTTTATATAGTAATAACCAAAATCAAGAAATGGTTGATGATATGATTCCATTATTGAATACACAGACAACATGTCACCATTATCCCCCAAATGACCTTCAAAGCAAGAGGGAAAATAGATTTTCTAGTATTTCTTCTATGTGTTTGACTCTAGTTTACTAATCCAGGATCACACACAGCTCTGAGTCACCGACTCTAGTATACTAATCCAGGATCACACACAGCTCTGGGTCACCGACTCTAGTATACTAAGCCAGGATCACACACAGCTCTGGGTCACCGACTCTAGTATACTAAGCCAGGATCACACACAGCTCTGGGTCACCATGTGGAAGCCAAGAAGCTTTTCACATCTTTCTTCTCCTTTGTGATCTTAGGAATTTGTACATGTTGTGGTGTTGAGGACCTTACACATGCTAAGCATGTGTTCTGTCACTGAGCTACATCCCCAGCCTCATCTGGGTACTTTCAAAAGGGGCGTGTGTGTGTGTGTGTGTGTGTGTGTGTGTGTATGTGTGTGTGGTGTGTGTGTGTATGTGTATGTGGTGTGTGTGTGTGTGTGTGGTGTGTGTGTGTATGTGTATGTGGTGTGTGTGTGTGTGTGTGTATGTGGTGTGTGTGTGTATGTGTGTGTGGTGTGTGTGTGT